>PVIW01004907.1:0-119099 GCA_004026585.1 Noctilio leporinus
GAGACACCAATTCATAAGAACCTATGCACACCTATGTTCATAGCGGCACTATTTACAATAGCCAGGTGCTGGAAACAGCCTAAGTGCCCATCAGTGGATGATTGGATCAAAAAACTTTGGTACATTTACACAATGGAATTCTATATGGCAGAAAGAAAGAAGGAACTTGTACCCTTTGCAACAACATGGATGGAACTGGGGAATATTATGCTTAGTGAAATAAGCCAGTCAGCGAAGGACAGGTATCATATGTTCTCACCCATTACGGGACAATAATGAGCAAAACTAACAACAAGCAAAACAGAACCAAGTGTATGAATAGAAGGAATAGGCCTGCAGTTGTTAGGGGAAAGGGTTTAGGGGGAGGGGGGAGGCAGAGGCAAAGAAGGGGAGCAGCTTAGACAAGAACCTAGTATAAAGGAACCATGGACATGGACAACAGGTGGGATTGACTTTGGGGGGAAAGGGTGGGTGGGGAGGGGGACAGAGGGGAGTAAAAAAGGGATGGATGTAATACAACAACAATAAAATTAAAAAAAAAAAAAGCAACCTAGACAATAATAATAACTGCAACTTAATAAGCACCTGTTAACTCATTTTTCTCATAGATACACAAAAACATAGAAAGTAACTCAGAAATGGCTTTTCCAAAGTCATTGCCAATAAAAGGTAGAACCTGGATTGGAACCCAGGTATTTCTAATTTCAAATGCCACTCTCCTAGCCACATCTCTGAATGTACATGAGGTCTGTCCCAAAAGTACCAGCTATGCAAACTTAATTATATTGACGTTGGCTTGATACTTTCAGGACAGACCTTGTATTTATTTGAGTTAGTAACATTGAGTCCAATGTCATATAAAAAATTAGGAAAATGAATTAAGCCAGTTTGAGTTTTGTTTGGCTTTTTATAATCCTAGTTTAATTTATACTTTCAGCCTCGTCTTTCATGACTTCCTTTCAGAAACCTGATGCTATACTTTCACATTGTTGTTGAGCTATACTATAAGTAATTTTTTATCAGAAAGTGGGATTTTTAAATTAATATAATTTTATATTTTTATAAATATAATTTTAAATATTTCACCGAATTTTATTACGTTTGGAAGAATGGTTGGAAATCTGTGAAATTCATCTCTGATTATATAATAGAAGCCATTGAAAAGTCAGGATTTACCTAAATTTGCTTTAAAATTCTTATAATACTTTTGCTTTAGTAAATGAGAGTATTTATATGAAAAAGGGTTTTCATCCTTTCTTTTGCAAATAACCGGCATAACAAAATGTTGAAATATACGATTTCTGTTTTTAATGAAAGCTAACCTTTGAGCTAAAAGATGGATAAGAAAGAATAAATGACTTAGGAAGAATATCAAATCCTGGAGCCTAAGGTTACCTACTTGGTACTGATGAAGGTAACCCATTTGATCTGTAAAGCTCTAGGAAGACTCAGGAATTAGATGCACTAGTACCACAGAACAGAGGAGTAAACCAGAGGCTGTAAATTGGGAGATTATTTTAAAAATTTGAATAAGGAATAAAGATATCTTGGTTGTATATCACAGGATACAGAAAATGTCGGATTAAACCAAATATAGTGTAGGATAAGGATGAAATGGTAAACTAAAGATTGGGATTAAGTGAACGTTGTAATGCTGAGAAGTAGGATGCCAAGCGTATTTCCTCTGCTTGGTTTCAGACTTCTCACCTTTATGCTTAGATATCCCTGGCAGGATTGAGGACCCTTCCCAGGGAATTTAACCCACTCCAGAAAGTGACCCAAAAGGCCCTGCTGATATTTGAATACCTCAATAAAAAATTCAATTAGTCATTGCCCTGAAGGCCACCAGTTGACAAGGCCAACTTGAACACATTAAGCTTATAATTAGTTTGTTCTTGTTAACTTGTTAAACATGAATGGCCAAGGAGTGTTAGTCATTTTAGGAAAGTTTCCAATGTAAAAGCAAGACACAAGTGGGGATAAAAGGAAATTCAAAGAAAATTGACTTTGAGAAAACGATAATTAACCTCAGACAGATATTGTTTAATTAAAACAACAAAAAATACACATGCTGTAAGAAAAACATGGAGATGGGTGAGGAAGTTCCTGGAATAAAAAGCATGATAAACAGAAAGAAAAGAATTGGAAAATATAGTCAGAAACTCTCCCAGGATACAGAACAAAAGACAAAGTACAAGAGAAAAGGGAAAAATAGAAGTTAATGTAAGTTTCAGTATCTAACCTAGTAGGAGTTCCAGAAAGAGAACAGAATTAGAAAACTTCATTAACATACACTAACAAAGGAAATAAAGCATAAATTTCCCAGAACTAAATACATTAGTCACTAGATTGCCACCAAGTTTCTATATGGAAAATAATCTAAAAAAGTGAGTAAAAAGCTTTCTGGACATCAAAATAATTTTCACAAAGCAAAGCACCTGGAAAGCTATTGCTCTTGTTAGATTCTTTGCACATAATTTTAATAGTAGTGACAAATTGGTTCCAGGATTATAGGTGACTGTAGAGGGAGAGATGACTTAAGCAGGCCAATTATTGCCAAGAGTAAGTGATAGCTGATAGTAAGAAAAGAGACAGAAAGCTATTAAATTCCAGCACAGACATAGAGAAAGATGGTCTTGTGCCATGTGGAGATAGATTCCAGGATGGTTTATAGTTCCTTTTGAGTGGTTGCATGTGACAGCTTGGGTATGTCGACATTGACCAGCCACTCTTAATTGCAGCTACTTAATACCATGGAGTTTTCAAATTTAGCCATTTTGTTATTTATTGAAAAATTTTATGTAAAATATCTAATTGCATCCCTGAATCTGACCGATTCTGATAGATACCTAAAGGATGGAAATGAAGGATGAGGTACGGAGTAAGATAAGATAAGGTGAGGATTTGGATCACATTGGATATGGACTGTGTAGACTAGTATGTATCTTTTATAGTTGCCCAACTCAGAAAGAGCTGTCAGTTTAAACAAAATGCCTGTTGGTTCTCTTGAGAGTTCAATTTTATCTTGTATTTTTCCTAAGATTCTTTGCTCTGCTCCTTTCACTTCCACTTCTCCAACACAAGTTATATTGGTCAAGCTCATTCATTTCTAATTGATAAACAAATATATATATGCTATATATAGTGAAACTTAGGTCTGTCTGTTTTTCATTTAAGAGCCTAAAGGATGAATACCTGATTTATAAGTCTGATTAAATTTACTTTATTTAGTTGGGTATAAGTCAGAGAGTGAATGAGAATTTCTCTTTAATCCCCTATATTTGCTCTCTTTTTTAGGGGAAGTCTACAAATGAAGGGGATACCCCATTTTAAGGAAGAACAGTGTGCTCCAGCATTAAATTTAGAAATGAGGAAAATATTGGATTTGCAAGCACCCATTATGAGGTACAATACTTTGGTTAATTATGCATTTTGTGATGACAGTAGGCAATGTAGTTGATTAATCATGATTAAAGTTGATTTCATTTTTTTTTTTCATTAAGGATAACATTTGCAGCCTAGAAGTGCTTGAATAATCCTTATGAAAAATGTGAAAATTTGCAGATGGTACATAATTATACTTAAATTATTGTAATATAGCCCATAAGTTAGGTATTCTGTCCATGTTATTTTAGAAATTTATAATTTTGGTAAGATCTAGAATTGTTTGAATGATGTGACATAGTCCATGTTAGTTAAAGAGATACTGATAAAAATCACACAATTTGAGAAAAAGAGAAAGTGCCCTTGTTTCCATAGCCTTCATAAGTTTGGGGAAGTATACGTACATTTGGAAGAAAGTTGAGTTTTCTAATCTAAGTGTGAATGAAGGTTTTGTGATAAGGCTAGATACCAAAATACCAAAAATTATTTTACATTTACTAGTAAAAAAAAAAAAAAAAGCAAATGACTTTACTTATAATTTAGCTTTATTTCCTTAATTGCCTCACATTTGAAATTAGTTCTCTGCTTGTGTGGTTCTGGTCAAAATTGTATTTTTTGGCGTAAAGTTTTTACTACAGTATTTCAACATTCTACGGATCAAAATGACCATCAGTTCCTATCTCTGTTGCCCAGACTTGCTATAAGAAAATGATGAGTGATATGGGGAACATTTGCTGGGATGTCAGCTGGGAGGGGGAAGGGGAAGAAGTGAGGAAAGGCATAGGGATTAAGCGTAGTTGGTGAGTGCAGAATAGACTAGGAGATGTTAAGAATAGTACAGGAATAGGTAGAGCCAAAGAACTTACATGCATGACCCATGGACATGAAACAAGAGGGGGGTGGGATTGCTCATGGGGGGAGGGTGCTTTGCGGATGGGGAGCAAATGGAAAAGTAATTGGGGCAAATGTAACAGCATAATCAACAAAAATAAAATCTAAAAACTGAAATATGATGCATCTCTATAAAGAACACAGAGGGTCCGTGTATTGACATGGAATCATAGCCCAGTGATTGAAAAATGAATAAAGCAAAGTATAGAATGGTATGTACAGTGTGTGTAATAAAGGGAGAAAATGAAAATATTCTCAACTGCTAATATTTAGATATGAAACACTGAAAGGATACACAAAAAACCTAAAGTTAAGGAGGGAAGAGGTGAGATCACAGAGAAATTAAGACTTTTCACTATATGCCTTTGTTTCTTTTGAACTATGTATCAGGTACATGCAATGCCTATTAACAAAATACATACTAAAATAACCACTTTGGAAAGAAAAAATGTAATATCTGTGTTTTTAAAATTCTTCTGATTCAGTTATAATAAATGGCTTCACTATTTTGTTGTACTACAGTATAGATACTGGGCATATTAAATGAAATTGTATGTTACTGGCTTGGCTATTGTCTTGACTGATTTAATCTGTCTTTTAATATACAAGTATTTTTGGGAAAAGAATACTTTTTGTTTTTGCTTGCTTAAATGTGAACCAGGGTTACAACAAATTAAATCAGGTTATTCATCACCTTGGTCAAAAGCTACTCTTTACTTTAGATTTTATTTAAGTTTATATGTTCTTTTCAATAATGTAACTTGTTGCAAAAGGAATTTTGAATGTCTATGGGTACCAAACTAGATGTAACTCTTAAGGTATGGTGTTTTACCTCCACCTGGTGATAAAAACTATGGTTCATGGAACTGGAATAAAAAAAGAGTCTTTAAGCAGAGAATCCTGCCATCTTGTACAAGGTTAACTTGTCAGGTACTACTTTTTAATCTACAAATTTAGGCCATGGGAAATGGCTAAAGTTTCTCTTAAAACTTCAGTGAAATAATTGCATTTTAGAGGCATGTTATTAGTACCTGTAACACATACTTACCAGATATTAGATATTTCCTATATGATTTTGAGCTGATTGACCAAATGTGAAAGTTAGGCTAACCAACTATTTTCCTTTCCACTATCAAAAATGTAGGTCACATAGAGTTAGAGATAATGGTTATACTGTTGCTCATAGGCATAAGATGGCAAGAGTACTGCTGCCTTTTAAGTTTTGATTGAACAAAGAATAGGGTTAATGTTAAGCATCCAAACTTCGTTGATAAAAAGGTAAAAAGTACTAACACCACACAATGAATACTAATAAATACCTTAGTTTATTCCATATCTTGCTCCATCCCAGGTACTTTAGAAAATCCCTGTGTAGGACATAGTGTGTAGTATTAGTTTGATATTAAGTATATTTGCATACTTTAGAATGGATAGTTATGAATTATATATACATACATATGTGTGTGTGTGTGTGTGTGTGTGTGTGTGTGTGTGTGTATATATATATATATGGGTTTTTTTTTGTTTTTTTTTTTAAGCCTCTGGAATACCAGATAGCCATTATACAGCTTATGAAGTCAATGATTGGAGAGGCCCTCTGAAGAGAGTATATGTGGTTTTCTATGTGGTTATACCTAGGGGTAATTTTCAAAATATTTAAAAATTAATACAACATGAAAATACATGGGCTATTTATTATTGATACAATAATGGCATCCCCTCCCCTGATGCCAAGAATTAATCCTATAGTAGGTAGATCTTTGTAAGAGAGGGAATCAGTGGTGGGCAGTCACTTCACTGTCTGGAAACAAAGGCCTATTTACTAACTTTTATGGAAATATTCAGCACTTGTACAACTGACATCAGCCTTTGTATTTTTTTTTTTTTTTTTAATTTAAGAGATCAAGAGAGAGAAACATCAATTTGTTGTTCCACTAAGGCATTCACTGGTTGCTTGTATATGGATGGCCCTGACCAGGGATCGAACCCTCATCAAAATAATGCTCTTATCAACTTAGCTACTTCTCAGGGCACAGCCTTTGTTTTAATAAATTTGTTTAATTTCAATTAAATGAGGAAGTTATAGCCACCTTTTCCTACAGATTTTTAAAACCATTGTATTACAGGTATTGTAAAGTCATTATTGATTCAGGATTGTCCATGTTGCCTTATTTATGTTGATCAATTTTTCTCTTGACCATGGGTAGCATTTTCCTGTTTACTCACAGTTGTGTTCATATTTTGTCACCACATTGTGAGTGATTATGTTGTAGAGATTCTAATTTTGTTAACTTTGTTGGAAGAGTTTTGCCTAGCAGGCAATTAAAATCCTGCAGGGTGACCTTGTCATATGCAGTCATTCTAGAAAGATAGGAGCTGGGGAGACAAAATAGTGTTTGAAAAAATCATAGGCTGACCCTGCTTAATGAAAATCACTGGTAAAACAATGACCACTCCACTCAATCGTCTCTCTTGACCTGTAGTAGCAGGTCTAAAATGTTTTTTGTATTATCACCAAATGCAAATATAAATTTTATCACAAAAATATGAATTTGAAATGAAAGAATATGTAATACTTTAAAATGCCAACTTTAAAACTAGGAATCTTAATTTATTACAAATGCTCTGATGTTCAAGAGATGGATCTGGGTCAGGGGCATGTTATCCTATTCTTTTTCAATATTTTTATAGTTTGGAAGAAAATATAGTAAATTATTGTCTCAAATCCTTGGAGAGTGAGTCATTGAACTCAACTTTCCAAACAATTTAAGGTCTAATTAAAGAATTAAAACACCAAAATACATTTTACTGTTACAGATTTGATTGTTAATTACACTCAACATTTTAAGTATAAAAGGAAATTTAAGCGTGTATTTGTATATATGTTATAAACATATAATATTTTATTCTTTTCCATACTTGAATTCTTTATAGCATTTGATACTCTTGAGTATTTTTTTAATATATTTTATTATGCTATTACAGTTGTCCCAGTATTATCTCTTTTACCCCCTCCACCTTAGTACCCCTCTCCCCCGCTTAGTTCATGTCCATGGGTCATACATATAAGTTCTTTTGTTACTCCATTTCATATACTGTTCTTAATATCCCCCTACCTGTTTTGTACCTACCAATTTGTACTTATTAAATCTTGCACCTTTTCTCCCATTCTCCCTCATCCTCCTCCTAACTGGTAACCTTCTAAATGATCTTCATATCTATGATTTTTGTTTTTGTTCTGCTTGTTTGCTTAGTTTGTTTTTAGATTGAGTTGTAGATAGTTGTGAATTTGCGCACCTCTGCCCCACTCTGTGTCTTGACGCCTTTGTGCCTCTCCATGAGTCTCTGCCCCTCCTACCTGTCTGATGAATGTGCCTTCTTAAGTCCTTGATTGTTGAACCTTCATACAGCTTGATTTTCTGACGTTTCTGGGTGATATTTGTCTTGTAGTCTAGTTGTAATTTTTGCTATAGTTGTGTGAGGAGGCGAAGCATATTTACCTATGCCCTCACCTTGAAGTCTCAAGTACTGTTTCTTTTTCTTTTTTAAAGATTTTATGTATGATTTTCAGAGAGGAGGGCAGGGAGAGAAATATCAATGTATGGTTGCCTTTCACCTGCCTCCAGCTACGGACCTGGCTGGACCTGGCTTGCGACCTGGTTATGTTGCCCTGGCTGGGAAACAAACCAGCAACCTTCGGGTTCGCAGGCTGGCACCTTATTCACTGTGCCACCAGCCAGGTCCTCAAGTACTATTTCTTAAACCCATCTTATTCCCTTGGCTTTTTTGATACCAATTTCCACTGTTTTTTCCCTCCTGTCCCCTTTTTCTTTATCTCTGCCAGTACTTTTGCAGTCTCATTTATGAATTTCTCCTTCTCCTTTCTTTTCTTCCTCCCACGAACATTTACTACCAAATATAACTAGCACTGCTCTTGGGATTGGGCATAGAAGAATAAATCAAGTATGCGTTTATTTGCCATTAGTTAAGTAAATAAATATCCTTGCAAGTATCATTAAATGCTGAGATCATACTACATAATTACTTTTCAATACTTAATCCACTGAGAGGTTGTCTGAAGGGAGAAACTTATTCACTTTGGAATGTCCAACAGAGAGCGTTGCACCTGCCTCAGAGTATGGGTGTAATAAATGTTGAGTGAATGAACAATGTGAGATTCATGATACTCTAGAAATAAGAACTGCAATTTCCAGTACAGTAGCCACTAATCAAATGAACTTACTTAAATTTAAATTAGTTAAGAGTAAAGAAAATTTTAAATTCATTTCTTTTGTCATATTAGCCATATTTCAAGGGTTTAGTTACCATGTATGGCTGGTGGCTACCATGTTTGGTAGGGTAGGCGCAAAACATTTTTATCACTGGTGAAAGTTCATTTGGACAGGGGTAGAGAATGTTACTCTGTACTCAATGGCTCCAGATTGTCATCCCTTTATTAGTTGTTCTTTTTATGGTTTTTCAGCCTCTTTCCTTTTCAGCTATTACTTATCCTTCCATTTTCTAATTTGTTTCTGTATTTCTTATTTTTAACTTAATCAAATTTGTGACTATGCCTATACTCTTCCCTTTCTTTTTTTTTTTTTTTTAAGATTTTATTTACTCTTTGAGAGAGAGGAAGGGATAGAAGCAGAAAGGGAGAGACACATCAAAGTATGGTTGCCTTTCACCTGCCTCCAGCTACAGACCTGGCTGGAGACCTGGCTTGCAACCTCATTATGTGCCCTGGCTGGGGAATCAAACCAGCGACCTTTGGGTTCACAGGCTGGCGCCTCATCCGCTGTGCTATAGTCTTCCATATCTTCCAGAATTTCTGATTCTAGATTGAATTATACATAGATAAAGCTACTATATAGCTAAATTATAAATAAATGACCATTTATAAGTGGTTTAATTATTTCTCTGAGTGAATATTCTTTAGAGCAATTATATTTGTATTCATTGCTTTCCCAGTATGCTCTCTTAAAAGGTAACTTATAATAAATTGCTTCATTTCCTACAGTTTGCAATCTGTGCTGGAAGATCTCCTGGTTGCTACTTCTGATGGACTTCTTCATCTTATTCACTGGGAAGGAATGACAAATGGAAGAAAAGCTATTGATCTTTGCACAGTACCCTTTTCGGTAGATCTGCAGTCATCTAGAGGTAGTTACACTTTCTGCATGGAATAGAACTTGATGTTTAATATTTGATGTAATTTAATTTATTATTTTCTGTGGATGAACATCAATTTTTCTGCTTTAGAATTAATTATGCAAGGAAGGTGTGTGTGTGCCTGAGTAGGAAGAAATAGTTTCATTGTTTAGTGTTTTTGGATTGTTGTTTTGTTTGTTTGGTTTTTTATTCACTGGTTGAGAGAGAGAAAGAGAGAGAGAGGGAGGGAGGGAGGGAGGGAGGAAGAGCAAGCACAACATCACTTTCTTGTTCCATATATTTAGGTGTTTATTAGTTGAGTCATGCTTGCATCTATCCTGACCCAGGATCAAACCTGCAACCTTGGCATATTGGGACAGTGCTTTAACCAGTAGAGTTACCTGGCCTGGGCAGGTCATTATTTTTCCATTTTAACTGTCCTTATAGGGTTTAACTGTTTTAAAAAAGTGAGGGAATTATTTATTATATTTATATTCATATTTCATGTACTTTTTCATCAGCAGGTTCATTCCTGGGCTTTGCAAATGTGCACATCAAGGACATGGAATACTGTGCCACACTTGATGGGTTTGCTGTGGTGTTTAACGATGGTAAAGTTGGATTTATTACACCAGTGTCCAGTAGATTTACTGCAGAGGTATGACTGACTGACTGACTTTGAATATTTATTTTTTTTATTGTGCATTGATTTCATCTGTAATACTAAATCACCCCCCATTTTTAATTTGTGATTTTAGGAGTTGTTAACTAGTTTTTAATATCAAAACTATACATATAAATTGTATAAGTAGACTAGTCATTCTATGAGACATACCAAAGAAAAATGATAGCTCCTCCCCTACACCTTGTTCTCTTCATATCCAATTTCCATTCCTGTAGGCAGCTACTTTTTATTCCTTTACTTTTTCTTTCACTATTTATCTTCACTAATCTGTGTATTTCCTTTAATTTTTAGTTTTTAGACTGTGTTCATATACTGTCTCTGTGGCAAATGACCATGTACATCCTTCTTTTCTGTTTCCACCACATACTTACCAATATAGCTGTTGTGGTTTTGATTAGATTACTGTTGGTTGTTACTGTTTTGTGCACTTAAATTAGTACCTGTCCCATATAAGTGGTTATGGTTTTGCTTCTTTTCCTGCAGATTTTCCCTCCCACTTGGAATTAATAATTGTTAGTTTTTTACATTCACTTAGTTTCTAAGTATTTACTAACTCAACCCCAAATTATCTGCTGGTTATGTAAATATCATCTTAGTTCTTTCGAGTGTGTGGGTGTTGTAGCCATTTCATCCTCTTGAAGAAGCCTCTGGTCTGTTCCAATCTGGACTGCTTGCTCATTATATATACCTTTAACAGTTGTGTTTTGTTGATCTCCATTATCATCTGGAGGATTTTCTTAACTCATTTATTTCTATGTGATCATTTTGCTATTGTTCATTCATATATAATTAATTTATAAATTTGGTTGCTGTGATATAGACCAAAATAAAATTCCAAATGATAAAAACTGTGGGGTTTGGCCATGACCTTCACTATATGGTAAGCTAACTGGGTTATTTCCTTTCCTTTCATGTCTGTATCCAAAGTTTATTTGAGAAGGGTCCTGCAATCATTTCCAGCAAGTACATAACTGTCTGGCTGGTCCAAGAGTTAAAATAGAGGGTCCAGATTCAGAATTTAAACTTTTTTTTTTTTTTTTAAGATTTTATTTATTATTTTTAGAGAGAGGGGAAGGGAGAGAGGCAGAGAGAGGGAGAGGAACATCAATGTATGGTTGTCTTTCACCTGCCTCCAGCTAAGGACCTGGCTGGAGACCTGGCTGGAGACCTGGTTATGTGCCCTGGCTAGGGAATCAAACTAGCAACCCTTGGGTTCGCAGGCCAGCACCTTATCCATTGTGCCACCAGCCAGGGCCTAGAATGTAAACTTTTACTTATCCCTGTTTTCGTTGTGGTACAGAAAACATTGGAGTTTTTTGTTTGTTTTTGTTTTCTGTTTCTTTGTGTTTCACCAAAGGAAAGGCTCTAGATTTCTGTTAAGAGTAGTAGTGAGATGTTTTTTAGCAGCTCAAATTGGGGAGGTACTCCTGGAAGACCCAGCTGTTGCTTGAACAGGCTTTGAACCAATCCTACTTTCAGTTCAGCATTTCAGAGATATCTAAATTCCCAAGCCTTTTGTATGCCCTATAGTATAAATATAGCTAGTCTCAACATTCTTTACTTCCAGTTAAGGATTCTTCTGCTCATCCTTACACTTCCCAGCTTCCAGAATTTTCTGATACTGCATCTCCCATTCTGTGTCCTTGCCAATTTATTTTGCAAGAAATCTTTACTGTTATAAATTTTGGGATTTTAAGAGTCAGAGAAGCTAAATATTCATGTTCAATCTGAGGTTTTTAACTGGAAAGGATTTAAGCTTTTTTAAGGGTATACTTTTTTCTACATGGTGTTAACAACTTTAACTAGTAAGATACTAAATAATTTGTAATAACGTGAAAATGTAAATAAGAATAAAAATAAGCTTTAGAAGAACCTAGTATTTTTTAAAGGTACCAATACATTTGTAATTATGTTTGAGATTTAAATTTTTTACTGAAAAAAGTTAGAGCTGAAGAAATGATTGACTCTTTCTATCAGTTTTTATTAGTATTTGGTTAAAGAAATTTTTCCAGTCAATTAAGGCTTAATAAATAATGGCTAGTAGATGGGCATTATTAAATGTTATAAATGGAAAATATAAATTACAAGGAAATAATACATATGTATTACTGGTAGTTAGAAAACACTAGTGATATCTTTATATTAGACATTAAGTGCTTTGTAAAAATTCTGTTTAGCGTTGTTTAATATATTTAACAGATAAATTAAAATACTTCAGACTATACCATTCCTCTGCTTAAAACCCTTCAGTAGGAGTATATAATTAGGACAAAACCTGCTGGGTACTACTGGAAAACCTGAAGAAAAATCTATTCATAATGTGCTTAAAAGTTTTGGATAGCTAATTAGACAGTAAAGAATTATCAGGCTAGGGCATGCCCAAGCAAGACCCAGTGAGGTAAGACCATTGTTTGGGGCTACAGTGAGCGTGAACAAATCAGGCTGTGTACAACCAGCATGGATGGGTCTCACAGACATGTCAGGTGAAAGCAGCTGGACACAAAAGAATATGTGCTATCAGTTTATTTTATGAAACTTAAGGGAAAAATTTAAAATAGGCACTTCTAAATAAGACTTTGAATGGATGTATCATAAGTGGTAATGGTTTAAAAGAAAAGAAGGAAGTGATTGCCATGTTAGTCTGGATATTTGTTACTTTTGTGATAGGGGTGAGAGTATATGGTCAGGAAGGGCACTGATGGAGGGACTTTTTGGTATTGTTAATTCTTGGCCTCAGTGGTGAGTCTACAGGTGATGCTGTTGAGGTGTATATTTTTGTTTTATTTTCTCTAATGTATTATAATTCATAATAGAAAAGGTTAAAAAAATAAAGGTACTCCAGTGACTCCCAATATATAAATTGGAAAAAACGCCAAAGATCTTATGGTGGCTTTCAAAGTCTATAAATCTGGCTTCCTATTATATCCGTTACCTCCTCTTGTACTTCCTTTTCCTCTGTTCCACTTTATCTGTACAGACCTTTTTGATGCTCTTTAAACATGCCAGAAATGCTATCAAAGATAGGGCCTTTGTACTTGATATATATCTCCCTCAGCACTTTCTTCAAAATATATATTCATAGGGAAAGCCATTTAATATTACATCCTTTCCCCACACTTCCTCTTCTCCATAATTGCTTTACAGTTTTTTTCTGTAGTATTTTATTAGCCTCCAATACACTGTATAATTTTTTTAACTTGTTAGCCTTCTAGCAAATGTAAGGAAGGATATAAGTAGGGATTTGGGTGTGTTTGCATATTTGCTGTGTCCACTGCACTTCAACCAATGCTTGGTGAATAGTGGACACCTTAAAATTACTTATTGTAGCCCTGGCTGGGTGGCTTAGTTATTTGCAGTGTGGTCCCATATACCAAAAAGGTTGTAGGTTTGATCACTGGTCAGGGCACATACGGGAGACAACCAATCAGTGTTTCTCTCTCTCTTCCTCTCACTCTAAAAACAAAGAAAGTATCCTCTGGTGAGGATTTTTTTTTTAAAAAAAGTACTTATTACAAGAATAAATTTCAGTATAAAGTTATGCAAAGAAATAATGCTCAATGTTATCTTGACCATTTTTTGTTACCTAAAATAATGCCAGTTTTATTTAAATTGAAGAATAAAATTCCCACAAAAAGTAGCAAATACTCTATGTTTAGATAATAGGTTATACAGCTTATTTGGCTACTAATAAAAGTATAGATTATAGTATGCTTTCAGGGGATGGATGTACTACAACAACAATAAAATTAAAAAATATATACATGCAGTATGTTTTCATTTGTGCTTACTAAACTGTCATGATGATCTACCTTTGTCTTAGAATTTGTCATCTAAGATGTCCTTTATTTGACAAAAACAGACTGAGTCTATTCTTTATCTGTATTTAGAATAAAATAGCATAAATTTAATAATAATGTCACTCATTTTTGCTTAATTTGTTGAATGCTAGTCATTGTATTAAGTGGTTTACATGTATATACATTCTCATGGAATCTTCAAAATACCCTTACGTAATTTCCAGATAAGAAAGTGGAAGCTTGGAAAGGTGAAATAATCATTTTAGCAAATGAATGGTAGACCTAAGGTGTTATGTCAGGCTGCCAGATACCATGCTACTAACCATCATGCTGTAAAGCAAAGGAATAATAAAGAATATGTAAGCAGTTAACAAATCAGAAATTACTTATAAAGACTATACCAAATAATGGTCATGTAAAGTGCATTGCAGGAAATATGAGCTCTGCCCAGAAAATGTCCAGCTATATAATATGAAAAATAAGAGACATTTATTGAAGGAGATAAAAGAAACATTACACGTAGGATAATGATGCCTCAGTCCCCTTCAAAGTAGACATCTTGGGACCTCACATAATTCTCCGAGTCGCCATCAGCTGCCCTGTCATATTTTCCTGACTCTCATTGATGGTTCAAAAACCTCTTCCCTTTCAAAGGTGGTTTTACTTTTGGTAAAAGCCAGAAGTCTCAGGGCACCTAATTGGGGCTGTAGGGAGCTGAGTCATCTTGGTGATTTGATGTTTCACCAAAACACTCTGCATGACGGGTCATGTTGTCATGATGAAATTGCCAATTGCTGGTTGCCCATAGGTGCGGCCTCCTGAATTATCTGAATAGTTTCTGCAGAGGAATGTTCAAGCTTAATGCAAAACCTGATGCAGATTTGTTGCTCTACTCACTCAGTCATTTTGAATGCCACAGTCACATAGCACATATGCTCACTCAACTTTATCTGCCACTCGCACTGGGAAGTACAGTGAAGTCATCATTATTCACTCATGCTTATTCCAGTCCACTCTCTTTGGTTGCCAAATTACATCAGTGTTGAGCAAATCATTCTCATATTAACTAACAATGACTGGACTTTTCTCTGGACCGACCTTTGTATTGACAATAACTATGCACGGTGTCAGTTGTTTACTGGAAATATCAGGGTAACACTTTATAAAGTATGTGATTGTCTAACCACTATGAAACTAATACAGAATAATACTGTTTTAAAAAGAATGTACCAAATAAATTTTACTATTTCTCACTGATTGGGACATTAAACAGTATGTGCTAGGTGACCATGTGAATAATAATAGTGAGCCAACTAGATGCAGTTTATGCTATCAAGAGGTTTGTGTCCCAACAGGAAAATCATGTTCATTTAATTTGAATTTAGAAATTGAATGTCCCATTTTTTTAGTGTTTTATAACTATATCAGCACTGGGCTAAGCTCATTTGGAGAATATTTATTGAGCCCAGTTAATGAAATTGTATTTTTAAGGAAGAAAATTCAGATAATAGCTCTGATAGAATATTTTCCTATACAGATGAAACCAAATGAAATGAAGCCTTATGAAACTGTGTGTTTATTGAAAGAGAATTATATTGATTACATTGTATTTTGGAGAATGCTTTTTGAACCTTACCTGTTTTACTTTATTATAGCAGCTTCACGGAGTCTGGCCACAAGATGTTGTTGATGGAACTTGTGTAGCAGTAAATAACAAGTATCAACTAATGGCATTTGGTTGTGCGAGGTAATTGATACAGACTTACACATTTTAAGCATTTTTCCCAAAAGTAATGTTCTTTTAATCATATATTCTTAATACACTTGTAAACTTTGTCATCCTATTATATTTTAAGAACCAGCGTTAATATAAGTCTAAAAGTATTTTATTAGATTGAAACAAATCTAAAATTCAGATTTTGGAGATTATCTAAATTTGTAAAAGTAAGCTTTTCTTCAGTTATAGGAAATTAAATTATAAGCTTAAAATGTTAAGTCAGTTAAAATTTAGGTTCTTAACAGAATCAGGAAGATATTTTATTTTTCTTTTAAGACATTAATGTTGACATTCTCATTGAATCAGTGGATGTTGCCTTAGTCAAAGGAGCAAATTTAAAGCTCATACATAAAGTCAGTTTCTTGCTCTAATTCAAATAATGCCCAGTTTAGAAGTAAAATAGAATACAAATTATTCAGCAAATATCTGTGTGTCTGCTGTGCACAATTATAAGCATTTGGGATACATTAGAAAACAACAGCAAAGATACCTTACTCTCAAGCTTATATTTTAGCTCAAGTAAAAAGATTACACAATGTGGGGCAGAAGTAGGTTTACAGTTGTGAGTACATGAAAAAAGTATATTCTTGTGTTGCTCATTAATTATTGTGGTTTTTTCTTATATGAACAGCTATAAACCTACTTTTGTTTTCACCATGTATGAGATACTTATAGTAATGTGTTACATACACTATGTATAGTGCTCTTTAGTCTTCAAAACTTTCTTTTTAAAATAAATTTCTTAAATAGAAAATTCCAGTTCACTCTAAAATGACACTTAGTGTTTCTATAGACTGTACCTCTGTATAATCTCCAGACACAAGTGTCAAAGTATCTGTTTAAGTATAGTTTACTGATTATGCTACTATAGTTGTCCCAGTTTTTCCCCTTTGTTCCCCTTTGTTCCCCTTTGTTCCCCTCCACCTGATATGCCCCTTCTTTCCAGCAACCCACCCCCTTAATTCATTCCCATGGGTTGTGCATATAAGTTCTTTGGTTTCTCCATTTTCTGTATTCTTTTTTTTTAAAGATTTTATTTCATTATTTTTTAGAAAGAGGGGAAGGGAGAGAGGCAGAGAGGGAGAGAGACATCAATGTATGGTTGCATTTCACCTGCCTCCAGCCACAGACCTGACTGGAGACCTGGTTTGCAACCTGGTTATGTGCCCTGGGTGGGGAATCGAACCTGCGACCTTTGGGTTTGCAGGCCGGTGCCTTAACCACTGTGCTACCAGCCAGGGCTCATTTTCTGTATTCTTAACAACACTCTTTATTTTGTATCTACCAGTTACGTCTCTTAACCCCTGAACCTTTTCCCTGACTTTCCCCTTTTCCCCTCCCAGCTGATAACCCTCCAAATTAACTCCATATCTGTGATTCTGTTCTTGTTCTGGTTGTTTGCTTAGTTATGTTTTTGATTGTTTGTTTTTAGATTCAGTTGTTGATAGTTGTGAATTTATTGCCTTTTTAATGTTCATGGTTTACATCTTTTTTTTTCCTTAAGTCCCTTTAATATTTCATGTAATAATGGCTTGGTGATGATGAACCCCTTTATTGTACCTTGTCTGGGAAATGCGTTATCTACCCTTCCATTCTAAGTGATGGCTTTGCGGGATAGGGGAATCTAGGTTGTAGGTCCTTGTTTTTCATCACTTTGAATACTTCTTTCTGGTCCCTTCTTGCCTGCAAAGTTTCTTTTGAGAAATCAGCTGATGGTCTTATGGGAATTCCTTTGTAGGTAACTCCCTACTTTTCTCTTGCTGCTTTTAAGATTCTCTTTACCTTTACCCTTTGGCAGTTTAATTATGATGTGTCTTGATGTCGTTCTCTTTGGGTCCCACTTGTTTAGGACTTTGTATCCTGAACTGGTATGCCTATTTCCTTCATCAAATTATGAAAATTGGCCCTGGCTGGTAGCACAGTGGATAAGGCGCTGGCCTGCAAACCTGAAGGTTGCTGGTTCGATTCCCCAGCCAGGGCACGTAACCAGGCTGCAAACCAGGTCTCCAGTCAGGTCTGTGGCTGGAGGCAGGTGAAACGCAACCATACATTGATGTCTCTCTCCCTCTCTGCCTCTCTCCCTTCCCCTCTTTCTAGAAATAATGAAATAAAATCTTAAATTTAAAAAAAAAAAAATTTAAATTATGAAAATTTTCTTTCATTATTTTTTTTTTCAGTAAGTTTTTGATTTCTGGCTCTTCCTCCACTTCTTGTAGCATTACTATGTAATGGATATTGGCAGTTTTGGAGGTGTCTCCAGGGTTGTCTTACTCTCTCCTCCTTATCTTCAATTCTTGTTTCTTTATTTATGTGGTTGAATATTTATTCCTTTCTTACATTCCAAATCATTGTTTTGACTGCCATCTTCTTTCCCTTCACTGTTGGTTCCCTGTGAATTTTTCTTTATTTCGCTTATTGTAGCCTTCATCTTTTCCTTATGCTTTTGAGGTACTCATTGAATTCTGTAAGCATCCTTGTCATCAGTGTTTTGAACTCTGCATCCAACAGATTGGCTTTCACCATTTTACATAGTTCTTTTCCTGAGCTTTTGTTCTGTCCTTTCATTTGGGCCATATTTCTTTGTCTCCTCAATTTGGCAGCCTCCCTGTGTTTGTTTCTGTGTATTAGGTAGAGCCATTTTAAATCCCTGCCTTAGTGCACCTGTTCAGTTCAGTAGGGTGAGGTCTTAGGTATCTGCCAGGGCAGGGCAACCCACTTCACTGCTTTGTGGCTCTGTATGTGGGGGAGGGGTTGAAAAGAGGACAATGCTTGCAACATGGCTGCTGGAGACTTTCTTGGCATTCACCCTGTTTGCAGTCACTTCACCCACTTCCCATATGCAACTGGCACCCTTCTAGCTGTTGCCTTGCTGGTGGTTCCAGCAACTTTGCCTGCAAAGTTTCTTTCTTTTTATTTTTTTTAAAGATTGTATTCATTTCATTTATTTATTTTTAGATTTTTTCATTTATTACTCTTAGAGAGATGGGAAGGAATAGAAGCAGGGAGGGAGAGACATCAATATGTGGTGGCCTTTCACCTTTTCACCTGCCTGCAGCTATGGACCTGGCTGGAGACCTGGTTGGTGACCTGGTTATGTGCCCTGACTGGGAATCGAACCAGCAACACTTGAGTTCACAGGCTGGTGCTCAGTCCACTGAGCCACACCAACCAAGTGTGGGCTTTGCAAAGTTTCGTTTGAGAAATCAATTGATAGTCTTATAGGAACCCCTTTGTAGGTAACTCTTGTCTTGCTGCTTTTAAGATTATCTTTTTATTGTTAATCTTCGGCATTTTTTCATACAAGTTTTCAGTTTCTTGCCCTCCCTTTTCTCCTTCTGGCACCCCTATGATTTAGATGTTTTCATGTTTCAAGTTGTCCCAGAGGTTCCTAGACCTTTTCTCGTTTTTCTCAATTCTTATTTCTTTATTCTGTACTGATTGACTATGTATTCTTCCTTATGTTCCAAATCATTAAGTTGAACCTGGTTTTCCTTTCCTTCACCGTTGGGTTTCACATGTATTTTCCTTTGTTTCACTTAGCCTAGACTTCACTTCTTCCCTTCTGCATTTGCCATACTCAAACATATCGGTCAAGTTTGTGAGCATCTTTATTACCAGTGTTTTAAACTGTGTATCTGTTAAGTTGGCTATCTCCTTGTGGCTTAGTTGTTCTCCCACTGGAACCTTGATCTGTTCCTTCTTTCGGACCATACTTTTCTGTCTCTTCAACTTGACAGGCTCCTGTGTCTTAGGTAAAGCTGTCGCACCTGTTACGTTGTAAGGAGCAGAGCCTTAAGTATTTGTCTGTACAGGTGACCACATTGTGGCACTATATAAGGGGTGGGGGTCTGGGAGGAAACAGTGCTGCTTGCTCAGCACTCACCCCCTTTCCAGGCACTTCTGCTTCCTGTTTGGGACTGATGCCTCTCTAGCTGTTGCTCTGGTTGTGGTTCCCAGAGTGGATGGTTATGTGGATGTTCCAGGGCAGTGGGGCCCTCTAAAGAAACAGACTCTGCTGAGAGACCATTAGTTTCTTCCTCTGCCCTAAACCCCACTGGTTTTCACTGTCAGAAACAATGTGGCTTTATTCCTCCCTTCCTCCAGTGACCTATGGAGAATGGTCTGTAGCTGGGAACGCATCCCAGGTGTCCCCACTTTTCTTTTTAATGTGTGACTGCACATTTCTGCTGGCCAGCCATAACTGCCGGTACCCAGCTGCCTTACTGCCAGATTGCATTCTCTCTGTCCCAGCTTTGTCCCTCCTACCTATCTGGATGAGGATTTCTTCTTTATATATTTTCTGTTGGACTTTCATGCAGCTCCATTTTCTGAAATTTTTGGTTGTCTCTAGTTTTCTGTTTTGTTTTGTTTTTTTTTAATTCAGCGGGGGGAGGGTGTTTATTTTGTTGTTGTTGTTTTTTTAAGATCTTATTTAGTATTTTCAGAGAGAGGGGAAAGGAGAGAGGCAGAGAGGGAGAGAGACATCAATGTAGGGTTGCCTTTCACCTGCCTTCAGCTATGGACCTTGCTGGAGACCTGGCTTGCAATCTGGCCATGTGTCCTGACTGGGAACCAAACCAGTGACCTCTGGGTTTGCAGGCTGGTACCTTATCTACTGTTCCACCAGCCAGGGCTGGTTGTCTTTACTTTTGAGGTAGTTGTATTCCTTCTTAGTTGTGGAGGGAGATGTACTGTGTCTACCTATACCTCTGTCTTGGCCGGAAGCACATTCTTTTCTTTTTTTAAGATTTTATTCATTATTTTTAGAGAGGGGGACAGGGAGGGAGGAAGAAAGGGAGAGAAACATCAGTGTATGGTTGCCTTTCATCTGCCTCCAGCTGGAGACCTGGCTAGAGACCTGGCTTGCAACCTGGTTAAGTGCCCTGACTGGGAATTGAACCAGTGACACTTGTATGCATTCTTAAAGAGCATAATTTAGTTTCGCTGATTTTGAACTTTATATGAATATAATCATATTCTATGTTCTGTATCTTCTTTTGGTCAACATTGTGAAATTTATCCATGTTCTTTGCCAGTAGCTGCAATAAATTTTGATGGATTTGTAAATAGTGTTCCAGTGTATGAATATTCCTTAATTTATCTGATTTGCTCTTAGTAGACATCTGCATTATTTCTTGGTTTCCATGAAAATAGACGTTCCGTTATAAAAATCTATTATCTTCGTCACACATGAAAAAACTAATGATAAATTGCTAATAAGATCTGATTCTTAATTCATGTTGAAATTAACCAAAGTTTTTTTATAGCTTCTTTGTTCCAACCACAATCAAAATTCATAAATTATATCCTGATTATTATTTCTCTTTAGTTATCTTTTGCCTATAACAATCCTCACACTTTTTGTTTTGTTTTGTTTTGTTTTTCCAGAGAGAGGGGCAGGGACAGAGGCAGAGACAGAGAGAAACTCCAATGTATGGTTGCTTTTCACCTGCCTCCAGCTACAGACCTGGCTGGAGACCTGGCTTGCAACCTTATTATGTGCCCTGGCTGGGAATCGAACCAGCGACTTTTGGGTTCGCACGCTGGCACCTTTCCACTGTGCCACCAGCAGGGGCTTCTTTCTTATTTTTATGACATTAACTTTTTTAAGAGTCCATGTCAGCTATTTATAGAATGTCCTAAATTTGTCTTGTTTCTTCATATTGGCATTTAATTAGGTTTTCTAACACCTGTAATGACTGGAACTTTGAAGCTGGTCTTGGTAAGCCAATACAGTCAGTGATTAGAAGCTCACAGAGACATGAGCAGTGGCAGATGTACAGTTTCACTTCCCCTACATTCAGGGCCTGCTGTGAGAGTCCAGGAGAGGTGCTCTAGTCCTTCCCGCTGGACAGTGAAGGTAGAATCTTGGCCTTCAGCATTTCAGTCATCTCAGTTTTCATTGGTTGGGAGAGTGCCAGTCCTTCTTTTGAAATGATCTTTGGTTGGGGCGTAGGGTTTGCGATTGTAGCTGTGTGACATAGCAGACTAGTGGCTTCTAGTTCTGATCTGCCGTGACTTACCAGAATTAATTGCCTTGAACACTGGGCTGTATCTTTGTCCTTAGAATTCTCTAAGAAACCAGCTGTCTTTTAGGGCCAGTTTCCAAGGGATCAGTCCTAGAACCAAAAATTTACCTTTATATTTAAAGGTTTGTTTAGATTCTGGTTAAACATTTTTGCCATACATGTTGTTGTGTACTTTCTATGGCATTATATAGTGATGTCAAGTTGTCCCACTATTAATGCTGCTAAGTTTGAGCACTTAATGGCAATAATAGCCATATCTCTAGAGATACATTCTTTGCTTTGAGATTAATATGTAGTGTTTTGTTTTTTTGTTTTTTAATGAAAAAAAAATTTCTTGCCCTGATTGGTGTGGCTCAATTGGCAGAGTGTCATCCCATAAAGCAAAGGGTTCAGTTGCCAATCAGGGCACATGCCTGGGTTGTGGGCTGGTCCCCAGTTTGGGTACATGTAAGAGGCAGCTAATAGATGATGGTTCTCTCACACGTTTCTCTCCCTCTTTTTCCTTTCCTTCCTTTCTCTCTTTAAAAGTAAATTTTTTAAATCTTTAAAATTTTTTACACATAACGCCCCAGCTGGTGGCTCAGTGGATTGGCATAGGCCTGCGAAACCAAAGGTCGCTGGTTCGATTTTCCAGCCAGGGCACCTAGCCAGGTTGCAAGCCAGGTCTCCAGTCAGGTCCGGAGGCAGTGAAAGGCAACCATACATTGATGTCTCTCCCCGCTTCTGCCTCTCTCCCTTCCCCTCTCTAAAAATAAATAAAATTTAAAACCTTCAAACCCAAAGATTGCTGGTTCAATTCCCAGCCACGGCACATAACCAGGCTGCAAGCCAGGTCTCCAGCCAAGTCTGTGGCTGGAGGCAGGTGAAAGGCAACCATACATTAATGTCTCTCTCCCTCTCTCTCCCTCTCTGCCTCTCTCCGTTTCCCTCTCTCTAAAAAATAATAAATACAATCTTTAAAATTTTTTTTAAAATTTTTACATATAATGGGCTTATGAGAAATGGAAAGATATTTAAAAGCATACAGACACTATAGAATACCTAACGGGTTAATTTTCAGTATTTATAAGTACTGATATGGCACCTGCTTATATTAGAAACATTTGGACTCCTCGCTGATTTGTTAAGTGTTCAGCAACCAAGAGTTAGTACTTGACAGTTTGACAGTTTGTCAGAGGCAAAGCAAAAACCTTCTAGTTACTCAGTGTTGTCATTCAGCAAGGTGTTTGATTGGGCAGGTAGTCTGCAAAGATACATAGTCATTTTACTTCTAAGCTGGAATAACATCAGATTTTTCTCTCTCCCACTTAAAAAATAAGAATAAAATGAAAAACAAAAAAAAATCCCAAGAATGGACAAAAATATGACATAGATGTTTTGAATTCAGGAAATAGGACATCAGGCAACATAAGACAGTTATCCCTGAAAGATGAGACACAAAATAAAACTACAAATGCCTCAGCTTTAATTACTTTGAGAGAGTTTTCAGGGCACAGCATGAGGTTGAAAGATAGAGCCCAGCAGATTCATTCCCTGAGTTGATTCCATGGAAATGAAACTCTTGAGGAGATCAAAGCTGCTAAGTAAGGCTCACAGGACAGACACAAAAGAGAAAGTGATATGAAGAGCTCCAGAGATCTGTAGAGAGTCCCTTTTGAGTATTAAACTGAAACATGGAAGATATAAAGAAGACCCGTATCAAGCATGGCAGAAAAAAAGATTAATATTAACTCAAAGAACATGACAAGAGAAGTTTCCTGAAATAAAACACAGTAAAAAAAGTTATTAACAATGTTAATGAGCAGTGGGATAACTTCAGGTGGCCTATTACTGCAAGTATTTTATTTTGCCCCATTCCTGACCCTTGAGAAGAGTTGGACCTGGGTGGAAATAGATCAGAGCTGCTGTGGGGAAACCATCTGACTTCTCGTACCACAAAGGAATGTGCATAAGTGCCAGACGTTTGGTAGCCACAAGCCACTGCCATCATAAGGTGTGCAAAAGTGACCTTGGAGTAAAACTATTTACAAGCAATATTTTTGTTAATTATTTTACCTGAAAACTCCATAGACAGAATTATTTTTAGTGATGATTAAGTTCAGTTTTGAAATGTAGTTGAGAAATAAGGTTTTTCTTTTTGGTTTCTGATCCTTTCTTTATAAATTTGACCCTTGTAAAGATGTTTTAAATAAAATAATTGCATATACCATATACACAAAAGAGCATGTGTCATATGTATAGCTTTTAAAAATAATGTGATGTAAAAATAATAAAATGAAAGTCTGTATAAATTACTATCTAACATGAGAAATAGCACATTACCAGTGCTGCTGGCTCCCACTGCTTGCCCCTCTTTTTTAATATCCCCTTTCTCTGCCAGCACAGTCACTAATCTATAGTTAATGTACAATACCTTAGATCTTTGTTGCATTTTTACCACAAATATATTTAACTACTGTATTTTGAATGTCTTTCTTTAACTCTATAGAAACAGAATTATGCTATGTCTGTGCTATTTTAATGCATACAACCAAATTTCATTTATTTTTAATGTTATATGTTATATTACTATATCAATATACCAAAGTTCATTTTTTATTTCTCTTATTCCTGAACATTCAGATTTCCACATTTTGCACTTAAACAATAATATAATGAACATTATACATGGCAAGGATATTCTGGGATTTAGCTAGAGGTGAAATTACTAGATTACATAATATGCTTTTGTTCAAATTTATGAGATGACTACAGAGTTATAAAATTGTTTTGTTCTTGATTACATTCTCCCAGCAGTACCTAAGAATTTCAATAATAATGCTTTGTGGTTTTTTTCCCACTAAAAGTTTGTTTGTTTTTTACAGTGGTTCTGTACAGGTTTATACAATAGATAATACCACTGGAGCTATGCTTCTGTCTCATAAACTAGAGTTAACAGCAAAACAATATCCTGGTGAGTCTCCCTTTTTTAAATTTTTTTCTCCTTATTTTAACATTTTTAATGTATAGGTATCTGTAGGGAATGCTAATTTCCAAGTAATGCATGCTATAGGACACATAATATTAAAACATAGAACAATATTCTTAATGTGATCCAAGGATTTCCGTGTAACTAGAGAGACTCCTGGGATACTTCTTTTATCCCTTCATTTAGTCCTCTCTATCCTTAGTTTTCGCCCCTGTGTTCCTCTGGACTTTGGTCGTTCTCTGACCTGATTTCATTGCTCCTGTCGTTCAAAAGTACTTACCGAGTACCTAATACAGGCCAGATACTATGTTAAATGCTGGATATACAACAATAAACAAAACAAAAGTCTCTTTCTGAACCCTTTAGTGACTCATGAATCCTGTCCACAAGATTTAAATTTAAAGTCTGTATCATTAGAAATGGCTTTGGCTGAAACTAACAGAATGCCCAACTTACTATGGCTTATACAAATGATTTATTTTTTCAAATGGCAAGAAATCCAGAGGTAAGCTGCCGCTGGCATTCAGTTCGCCTTTATTTCACAAGGTAGCTCCTGAGCTCCAAACATTACTTCTGCATTTGAGTCAAGACAAATGAGGAAACAGGTCATACATTTTATTTTATTTTATTTTCATTTTTTGTGGGGGAAGAGTTAAGCAAAAGCTTTCTTAGAAGCAACTCCACCTACAACCTGCTCCAACTCTTTTCCTTCCACTTATATCTAATTAGCCATAATTATGTTAGGTAGCTACCCTAGCCTTTTCCAAGACTTTGTGGCAGAAGTGGGCAAGGGAGAATGAGGATGGGAATAGATGTTGAATTAAGCAACCAACAGTGTCTGCCACATATGTAAGCATGTAAGGTCTTTTACCAAATATCTCTGGCCTTATTTCTTGATTCATTCTGGCCTTAGTATTTCCATAATTTTACTTTATTTTAAAAGATACCAAAAATTCTGTTTATTAAATAGCTAGTTTAAACAACTTAAAGGTATCTCTGTCCTAGCAACCTAGTAGCATTTAAAAATAATAATATACATGGAAAGAAAAATATTTTTATTTTATTTCTTCAGTACTATTTTTAACAGAATGTGTGGTATGTGCCTGTTGGACGCTGTACAATTTTCAAACTTTGGTGTCAGATTCAGTACAGTCACCCACATACTCCATTCCACATTGATTTTCACACACTTCACTTCACAAAAACCCATCTTCACAAAGATGTAATATCAAAATAAATGTAGCACAACGTAATGTTGCAACTGTGAACTACCTGGAGCTAATAGTTTACATTGTGGGGACCTAGAAAAACTAGAATTTATTTATAAAAATTGTGTATTTATTCTTACTTATTTAAACTTCAGTCACCCTGGCCCTGCCTGGTGTGGCTCAGTGAATTGGCACCATCCTATGAACCCAAAGGTCACTGGTTCTATTCCCCAGTCAGGGCACAAAACCAGGTTCATGCCAGGTCTGTAGCTGGAGGCAGGTGAAAGGCAACCATACATTGATGTCTCTTTCCCTTTCTTCTTCCCTCCCTGCCTCTCTCTCTCTCTGAAAATCATGAATAAAATCTTTAAAAATAAAATAAATAAAAATAAACTTCACCTTCAAAATACTCTCCATTTGATGCAATACTCCTTTTGAGATTTTATTTTCCACTGCTCAAAACAGTATTTTGAACTTGTTGATTTTTGTGCTTTTTAGTGCTTCTGTTGATTTTTATTTCACCTCTTCCACATCAGCAAAACATTTCCCTTTGAGGGCTTTAATCCTGAGGAAACAAAAAGTCACTTGGGGCAAGATCTGGTGAATACGGAGGGTAAAGGCTATTTTTGGTCAAAAATTGTTGAACACTCGGCACAGTGTGGGCAAGTGCACTCATATATCACCCATCATGAAATGGGCAAACACATGGAAAGAGTCTTCAAAAAAAAATGACTGAAGCCAAACACAGCCTCACAACAACGCCAGCTGGTACACTGACACTCATGGTTCCTAAAGCACCCACCTAGTGGTGGAAGCCTGTACTACAAGGGGCCTGCCCTCCAGAAGATTATTATGGGTATTTGGTGGGGGGGTCCTTTTATCTTATCATTGTATTTCTCTTGGAAATTATCTCCTGGAATCCATTATGAGTTTCTACGGTGCTATGGAATACCTTGGCACACAGGCTACGAACTGCAGTCTTAAACTTTATTTAACAACCAGACTACCTGCAGATTCTTGAGAATTCATCTTTGTCTCATGTCTTCTCTTTACCTGAAATGTCCTATATTTCCACGTGGAGGATAGATACAGCTCAAGTGAAATCCTTTTTTTTTTCCTTTAATGAACTAGATAGAATACTATTCCCTCTTGTGTTCCTTTGCTCCTTAAGTTTTAATCATTCTTATTCTCTAGCTTGTAAGGCCTGAATATTGTATTTTTCTTTAAGGACAATTATTGCAGCAATTTACAAGAGTGGAGCAATGTGCATTTTGATTATGGTTTTTGGTCCTTCTGTTTTTTTGTTTTTTTTTTTTTATTTTAATCTATACTTAGGCTGTGCTGTCCAATATATTACCTACCTGCCACATGTGGCTACTTAAATTAAACTAATAGAAATTAAAGAAAATTAAAATATTATTTCCTCAATTACAGTCACATCTAAATATTCCATAGCCACATGTAGCTAGTGGCTATGAGACCAAATAGAAAGCATTTACATCATTGCAGAAAGTTCTGTTGATTGCTTCTGTTGGACACTTTGTTGAGTTTTTTAAATTGACCTTTGGTTATTCACTGACACTCTTATGGTCTTTGTTGTGGGAAAACTGCTTCCTTGAGTTATGAAACTTGGACTATACACCTTCTTAAGATGTAGGGAGACTTGTATTTTCCTCCTACATCTCAAACAGAGGCCAGCTTCCTTGTTTGTTTCTGGCTCTATTAGCTGATTTTTACAGGTTGCAACACTTTAGAAGTCCTTACTTGATGCAGCAGCTTCCATTCTGATCCCTGGACTCATGCTGGCCTGAGACCCCTTTTTTATTTTTTTATGTGGGATGTGAAACCCCAGCTCCTTAGTTATAGCTAGGTCTCAACCTAGTTTTTCCTATTCCTGTGTTTCAAACCTTTTTACCCACTTTCACTGCCTGCCGTAGACTGCCTTGATTCAAGCACTAATCTCGCTTTCAGTTTTTCTTTTTTTCCTGAAGATTATATCTTTCTTTTTTGAAGGCTCGGCTCTATAACAGAAAGTCTTTAGATTACTTTTAACTTTTTCATTGTCATAACTATGTTCATTGTAGGTTACCAGCTAGATAAATTTCCCATAATCCTGCCACCTAAAAATTAGATTAGCCACCATTGTATATCTCTGTAACTATATCTTAATATGCATATGATGCTTAGAAATAGATAAGCATGTTATGTACCTATGTATATATGTTTATTTGGAATAATAGGAATACTGTTTATCCTTTTCAGTGAACATTAACATCTTTTCATAGCAATAAACATCTAAACCTTGTTTTTCTTTTTTTTTCTTGAAATGGGATTATTTTCATTTCGTAATCTTTGGTTCGATTTTGTGGTTTTTGGTTTTGGTTTTCAATTTCTCCTGGACAAGTGTAAAGTATACTAATAAGACACTGTTTCTGTTGTATGCTGCCGTTCATTTCTCATCTACCTAAATAACAGTTGCTCATATACATGAATGCTAATGTGAGCATTCAAACATAAAGGGAAAAAGTTCTTAACTCTGTTAACCAAACCTGTCTTTTACAGGCTAAAATCTAAATACCTCCCTTTTGTAGCAAATGCACTCATAGCAAAAATTTATGAATACTGCAAATGAAAAGAATTAACTTTAAAGCAAGTGTTACTATAGATATTTTAGAATTGCTGATGGAAATAGTGGCATGTTCCATTTAACTTTACAATAAAGAAACTTGGGTTTACTACACATTGAAATTATCTCCTTTAGTAATTGTACATAGGGATAAAAGAACAGTTATTAGTTAAAAGAAAATATGAGCACTTGGAACACACAAGCTGGAGTTTACTTATTAATCCTAATATAAGATTAAACTTCAGTTTAATTTTACTTAGATCCCTCTGGTATTTGCCAGTGGAGCATTAAAATAGTGGTAAAATATTATTTTACATCTTAAAACACCTCATACTTTGCAAAATACTTGCTAACATTCAATGTTCATTTGAGGGAGGTCTTATCCCAATTTTACAGAAACTCATTCACCTAAAGCCAAAGACTTTTAAAAATACATACTCAGTTATAGTTATTCAAGCTAATAGGTGGCCCCCAAACAGCTTTTATTTCTCATAAATGACTTGTGCAGTAAGTTTGTTCTGCTTAGGTCAGGTTAAGGCTAATGTCCCTACAGGTTTTTTAGTAATCCTAAATGAGCAGGATCCACCTCATTATTTGAAGCAGATATGCCTTTCTACTTATTCAGCTTGAAAATATAGACAAAAAATTAAGTATTTCTTAAGTAACCATTTATTTTTAACTCTTCACAATTTCTTAACAGATATATGGAACAAAACAGGAGCTGTTAAATTGGTCAGATGGTCTCCCGACAATAGTGTTATAATAGTGACCTGGGACTATGGAGGACTTTCTTTGTGGAGTGTGTTTGGAGCTCAGCTGATTTGTACACTTGGAGGAGATTTTGCGTGAGTCAATAGAGACAAATTTTAGATAAAGTAACTCCACTTCTCTCAGTACACACACACACACACACACACACAGAAACTTTGTGTGATACCTACCCTTTTGCCTTACTTGACTCTTACTCCAAAACAATTTGTAAGCAGTATGTATTTCTATTTTGAAAGAACGAAGTCAATTTGCTTTTTTAAAAATTAGAGTTAGATATTGTATGTAATTAGAAGACTCTTTTTAATTAAGTTTCTATTCTATTTTAGTTATAGGTCTGATGGTACCAAAAAAGATCCCCTTAAGATCAACTCTATGGTAAGTACTTTATAAAATGCTGGTAGAGTGTGAAAACTTGGGTTTTTCCTCCATTTTTAAAATGTTTATATTCTCACATTGGTCTGATAAAATTAGGAAGCTATTTAGTCTCAGTAGAATCTTATGCAATTTTTATTTTGGAAAAAAGGAGGTTTCTGTTTGCTTTATTTTTGTAATCAGGAGGCTATTCAACTTTCAGTATTCAATTCTTGGTTTGTTTAGATGTGTCCATCAAGCCCCTGTCATCTATGTGAACATAGTGCCATAGTAAAATCGAACCATTGTATTTCCTAAATATACTTCTGTTTTTTGTGCGACTCATGAGTACCCACTTCTCATGACTTCCTTTCTTTTAACATTAGGTGAAATGCTCATTGGCTATTTTTCCTGAGGGACATGGTCTTGTGCATTATTTGAGCATATTTTTAAAACTTTTGGTAAATGTATGTATATTCATAACAATAGTTTTGTTGCCTGTTTTTATGTGTTTTTTAAGAAAGCAGTGAGGTGTAGCCCCTGTCTTTACATAAAAACATTTTTTTTACTGTGGCCCCTCTGTGTGTACCATCTTTGTGAAATTAGTGCGTATAAGTGCTCTACGTAGGAGGAAATTTTCTGACCTTCTGTTGCTAGAAGAATTAAAACAACCATAGTTACCTTGAAAAGTGGTTCCCAAACTTTAAGCACCAAGGACTCCTGGTTATGTCTATCCCTACCTCAACACTCTTAAATAATTTTTTGATCAAATACCATTTCTGTAACTGCCCATCAGTGATTTTGAATGGCATGCAACAACCAGTGTTATCAGCCTCACTAAGTTATTTTAGCCACAAACTAAGAGTCTAAATAAGCATTTTAGCTTGTACAACTTTTACCATGGAAAAGCAAAACTTCTATCACGCTTTTGAAATTTTGTAACAATTCTTGGACTCTCCATTACTATTTTATTGGTCTTGAAGATAGTTTTGTTGTTGTTGTTGTTACTGTTGTTTTAACAATCATGGAATTTAGTTTATAGAATACTAAAGGTGACTGCCCTAAACATTCCCATTTTATAGAGAAAGGAAGTTAAACCCTGAAAAACCAAATAGATTGGGCCAAGGTAGTACTACAAAATGGTAGCCAAGCAGGACTGAAAACCCTGGTCTCATAGCTTCCAATTCATTGTACTTTGCTCTGTATACAAGCTCCACCTGTTTTGGATGCTTTTTTGTGAAGCTCCAGTGAGGTAACATGGGTGTTCCTCTGTAAATAATTTCTCTGTATTTGAGAGTTGTTAAATTAATAGAGAAGTTACAGAAAGCAGTAGGCATTTCCTAGGTTGTGGAGTTAAGATTGGTATGTCCTGTTTCCACTGTTCTGGGCAGAGAACAGTGATGGTGGTTTCCACTGGAGATAGCTAAGATGTAGTAGATGTAGGAATTAATTTTATATGTAGATTCTCGCCTGCATTATTTGTCCTAGTTTTTCTAACCTTTAGAAGTCATCAGTATAATGCTGTTGTTGGTTATTTCAGAATTTGAATACTTGAAGCTAGGAAAGACTCACAAGAAACTTTTTATTGCTTTGTTTTTCCCTTTTCTTTCTCTTTTCCTCCTCTTTCTCTCTTCCAGAGCTGGGGTGCAGAAGGCTATCACCTATGGGTAATCAGCGGATTCAGCTCTCAAAATACTGAAGTTGACTCTGAGCCCAAAAGTATAGTTAAACAGCCTGGAATTCTGCTGTTTCAGTTTATCAAGAGCGTACTCACAGTAAACCCTTGTATGGTAAGTTTACTTAATTAAAACTTTCTTTTCCCTGGCTGGTGTGGCTCAGTGGATAAGGCACCAACCTGCGAACCCAAAGGTCGATGGTTTGATTCCCAGCCAGGGCACATAACCAGGTTGCAAGCCAGGTCTCCAGCCAGGTCCGTAGCTGGAGGCAGGTGAAAGGCAACCATACATTGATCTTTCTCTCCCTCTCTGCCTCTCTCCCTTCCTCTATCTCTGGAAATATTAAATGAAATCTTTACATTGCACCTTTGATATAAATTTGTATAACATTCAAATAAACAAAATACCTTTCCTTTTAAAACTTTTTTTTTCCTATGGCTTTCATATTAGAATATGACTCCTATGACACAGATGTGTTGAGTATTCTCTTAAAGTCAACCTATTGTCTTCATTTGTATATTTTTCGATGATTCTTGTGTTTTAAAAAAAAACTTCTATTAAACTTTACAAAACTTATTTCTGAGTAGGTTTTTAAAAAAGGATTACAAGCAATGTGAGGAAAAGCAGTGTTGGCAAATTTACTTGAATAACTCAAATAAAATTTAGTCTTTATCTGAATAGCATTTCCCAAAGTGTGTTGCACCAGGTATTAATTATGAGAAGTATTAATAGCAGTTACACAGAGTAAGAAAAAGTTCTCTTGTCATGCAAGTGTGAAATAAAGGAGTTAAAACTATAGTGATTTTTAAAGATTTGTTTATTTCATTAATTATGCTGTTATAATTACCCCAATTTCTTTTCCCTTTGTTCCCCTCTGCCCAGCACCCCGCTCCCTCCAGCAGTCCTATCCCCTGTAGTTCATGTCCGTGGGTCATGCCTGTAAGTTCTTTGGCTTTACCTTTTTCCTGTACTATACTTATTAACATTTCCCTATCTATCTTTCACCCACCAATTATGCTTCTTAATCCATTCCTTTCCCATCTTCTCCCGCTTTCTCCTCCTAGTTGATAACCCTCCCAATGATCCCCATACCTATAATTCTCTTCCTATTCTGGTTATTTACTTAGTTTGTTTTTATTTTTATTGTTTTAGATTCTGTTGTTGATAGGTCTGCGTTGTCTTTTTTTTTTTTTAAGATTTTATTTATTATTGTCAGAGAGAGGGGAAGGGAAAGAGGCAGAGAGGGAGAGAAACATCATTGTATGGTTGTCTTTCACCTGCCTCCAGTTAAGGACCTGGCTGGAGACCTGGCTTGCAACCTGGTTATGGCCCTCGTTGGGAATCAAACCAGCAACCTTTGGGTTCGCAGGTCAGCGCCTATCCACTGAGCCACCAGCCTGGGCTTGAGTTGTCATTTTAACATTCATAGTTTTGATCTTCTATTTTCTTAAGTAGGTACCTTTAATATTTCATATAATAATGGCATGGTGATGATGAATTCCTTTAGCTTTACCTTGTCTGGGAAACATTTTTATATGCCCTTCCATTCTAAATGATAGCTTTGCTGGAAAGAGTAATCTTGGTTGTAGGTCTTTGCTTTTCATCGCTTTGAATACTTTTTCCCAGTCTCTTCTTGCCTGCAAAGTTTCTTTTGAGAAGTCAGCTAATAGTCTTATAGGAACCCCATTATAGGTAACTCTCATTTCTCTTGCTGCTTTTAAGATTCTCTATCTTTAACCTTTGGCACTTTAATGATGCTGTGACTTGCTGTGGTCCTCCTTGGGTCTAGCTTGTTTGGGACTCAGCAAATTTGGAGAGTCTTCCTTCATTATTTTTTCACATAAGTTTTCATTTTCTTGCTCTTCCTCTTCTTCTGGTATCCCTATGATTCAGATATTGGCATGTTTAAAATTGTCCCAGAGGTTTGTACCCCTCTCCTCTTTTTTTTTTTTCAGTTCTTGTTTCCTCATTCTCTACTGGTTGACTGTTTATTTCTTACTTGTGTTACAAATCATTGATTTGAACCCCAGTTTTCTTCCCTTCACCCTTGGTTTCATGTGGATTTTTGTTCGTTTCACAAAGTCCAGCCTTCATTTCTTTCCTTCTGTATTTGCTGTATTTAAGCATAGCTGTCAAAGTCTGTGAGCATCTTAATCACCAGCGTTTTGAACTCTGTGTGTTAGGGTGGCTACCTCTTCATCACTCAGTTCTCCCACTGGCACCTTGATACACACCCTCTTTTGGGACATACTTTTGTGTCTCCTCAGCTTGACAGCTTTCTGTTTGCCTCTGTCACACTTGTTATGGTGTAAAGGGCAGAGCCTTAGAAACTCATCAGTGCGAGGTGACCCATTTCACCATGTTGTGGGGCTCTGTGTGGGGGAGGGGTCTCAGAGGAAACAGTGCCCCTTGCATGTTAAGACTGGCAATTTCCTCCTCCGCCCAACCCCTACTGGTTTTCACAGTCAGAGCAATATGGTTCTATTTGTCTCAGCACTGGAACCATGGGCTGCACCATCTGGCCCCAGGATTGCTTCTGAGGCTTAACTTTATTACTACACTTTTTGTCAAGGCTCAGTCCCCAAGTCTCCGTCGCAGCTGCTGGCTCTATTTTTCCTGGTGCTGGAACCATTCATTGGCTGTATGGTCTGGCCTTGGGATCATCTTCCAGGTTTATGTGTATGACTGCATTTTTCCCTGCAAACTCAGGTCCAGTGCTAGTGCTCCCATTCTCCTCCCTGCCTGGCTGTTTCTTGACTTCTTTCTTTGTTGCACTTCTGTGTAGTTTGATTTTCTGAAATTTCTGCATTGTTTTTATTTAGTTTTGAGGCAAATGGAAATTCTTCTAGTCGTAAGGGAGATGCAACATGTCTATCTATGCCTCCATCTTATCTGGAAGTCCCTGTAGAGATTTCTTTATTGTGGGTCTCTAGAGTCCTTAATATGCTAGTGTGTGTTATGAAAATCCAGGATTTGTGTATAAAAACCAATGTTTCTAAAGCTTATGTAACTGAATTTGTAAGGAACAATTTGAAGAATCTGCTTTAGAAAATACTGCTCAAAATCATGTAAATTCCTCATGTTTTATTAGTCTGAACTAACATTAATATTATATATTGTTAAATTTGTAATCATTACATATCTAAATATGTGCCACCAGTGTGTTTTTAAATATTTGGCACAGTTAAAATTTACAGCACATGCTCTGACCCATGTGGCTCAGTTTGTAGGGCACCATTCCGCAAAGCAGAAAGGTCATTAGTTTGATTTCCCATCAAAGGACATGCCTGGGTTGTGGGTTCAGTCTCTGGTCAGGGCATGTACAAGAGGCAACTGATCGATATTTCTTTCCAACACCAATCTTTTTTTCCTTTCTTTCTCCCTCCTTTTCCCTCTATCTAAAAAATGAATAAATAGTCCCTGGCTGGTGGCACAGTGGATAAAGCACTGGCCTATGAACCCAAAGGTCACTGGTTCAGTTCCCAGCCAGGGCACATAACCAGGTTGCAAGCCAGGTCTCCAGCCAGGTCTTTGGCTCTGAAGGCAGATGAAAGGCAACCATACATTGATGTCTCTTTCTCTCTCTCTCTCTCTCTCTCTCTCTCTGCCTCTCTCCGCCTCTCTCCCTTGTCTCTAAAAATAATCAATAAAATCTTTTTAAAAATCATTTTAAAAAAAATGAATAAATAAAATGTACAGTACATCGAGAAAAAACTGGGGAAATAGCCCGAGTCTTCGGTGTTAATTGTAGTTGAACAATAAGAATCCCCAGAAAAACAAAAATAGAGTATTTCTTCCTCCCCCATCACAGGCATTATTTTAAAGCAACCTTGAGTGTTATATCAATAGAATATTTGTACTACAAGGGAAAGGTGAGGGGCTCTGGGGTATTAATCTGTTTGATTTCAGTAGTCAATGGAGATTCTGCCTGTGTGTGAGAACACTGGCCTCTAGTTAAAAACCTGGGCATAATCACTGAGAGGAAAAGCTATCTTACTTGTCTGAATATCCTAGAACCTGGCACAGCCCTTTGTACTAACCAAATATTTATTAAGCGATTATTAAATTGTTCTGAACTGGGGCAAGGGACTCCGACTATTCTTCCTTCTCCCAGTAGTTTAAAAGGTCCTCCAGCATCATGTTACCCCTATTCCTAAGTCATCCCCTTCTTGCCATGTGGGCACATGAGTAGCACGCACACAAAACATGTTAAGACATGTTTTCTTACCACCCCACCATTCATGAGGTATTTTCTGTGAAACTAATTTGTAAACTGTAGTTAATGAGTAATTATGTTCAGATGGAAAAGGTCTCATAGCATTACCGTATTGCAGTGGTAATAAAAGATAGGGCTATAGCAGTTGTAAACGTGGGCATGTTTTGGTCTCTATATGGTGAAAGGACTTAAAGATTTCTTTTACAGTGGGAAGTAATCATTAAAACATTTTTCATTCCTTGTAAATAGAACAATGCATGAGATCATCTTGTAGTCATATCCTCTATGAGGAAAATTAGCAGTTAAATATATGGTACATTTCCTATAATAAAACTAAGCTGATGTATTTTCTTAACTTTTTCCTACCTCTTATTGTGTTGTTTTTATTTCCATCTTTCCCCCTCTGCTTCCTTTTTTCCCTCATCTAGAGTAACCAAGAGCAAGTGTTGCTTCAAGGGGAGGATCGATTATACTTAAACTGTGGAGAGGCCTCACAAACCCAGAATCCTAGGAGTTCTTCAGTACACTCTAAACTCAGTCGGGAAAAGAGCTCATTTACAGATGGCGGTTTAGAGTCTCAGAGTTTAAGCACTTTACTTGGACATCGACATTGGCATGTGGTACAAGTAAGTCTTAAGTGACTCTTGGCTTAGTCCTTGGGAAGATAGCACCTGAAGCAGATTTTTAAATATTTCTCTGTTGCTTTAGAAAACTGAGAAACTTTTAAACCTTTTTAACTGTCCTGTCTCTCTTCTGCTTTTCTGTGTTCTTGTTTTCTTATTTTCTGCCTCCTTTCCACTTAATGTAGAGCATATCCCCCACCTGCATTAAAGTCCATTAGTAGTGAGCAGTTTTAAAGATCGGAAGTTTATGTTTTACCCTCTTACTAAACAAAACTGTTGATTTTACTTCAGCCTTTAAAATTTTTTTTTTTTTTTTTTTTTTTTTTTGGTATAAATACAGCTCCATGGATTTGCATAGGCAAAAATGTAGTTACTTATTTCATGAAAAGTAATAATACTGATTTGGTGCCTTATGCAGCAGGTGACCTTGTAGTTCTAATAGCGACATACTGAGGTTAATTGCCTGACTTTGAACCAAAATTGCAAACTTGGGGTCAGTATAGAACCTTATTGTTAACAATTTTATTACTTAATCTTGTTCCAGATTATTTACTTATTCTGATAACAGCTTTAACTTAGCAGTTTCTTGTAGTAATTCTGATAAATTGGCATTTAATAGGAAGATTCTGGATTTTGATACCAAATAAAATTTATTTAGGTAAATCAATAAACTGGAGTTTCTTAAAAGAAACTTCCATAAAACAGTTTCCGTCCTAAGTGTTTTCTTACCCCCCCCTTTTTTTTTTTTTAAAGATTTCACCTCATCATTTTCAGAAAGAGGGGAAGGGAGAGAGGCAGAGAGGGAGAGAGACATCAATGTATGGTTGCTTTTCACCTGCCTCCAGCCACAGACCTGACTGGAGACCTGGCGTGCAACCTGATTATGTGCCCTGGCTGGGGAATCGAACCTGCGACCCTTGGGTTCGCAGGCCAGCACCTTAACCACTGTGCTACCAGCCAGGGCCCTCTTACCCCTTTTGATACCAAAGTGTCTTAGGTCCATCAGCGCCTATTCTTGGATTAGTTTGTTTAATTCAGTTTCTTGTTTCCACAATCCTTTACCTTACTTCTACATTCTATACATTTCCCTTAATAGCTTACTTCAGCTCCCATGTTACTTTCAGTTGACTCTGACTGAAGATAATAAGAGACAGTAGAATGGTCATTATGTAAAAAATAAAGGAGGAATATCTCCTACACTGACATGGTATACACGAAAGTAAAGTGTACTTGAATTAACAAATTCATAAGATCAAACGATGTGCATACCATTTTATAATTAATAACAATTTTTAAATAAAACTGCATCAGCTACTTCCTTGACTAAAATTTTCCACTGCTCCCTTCTCTCCTATAGCCATTTCTCTGCTATTTTCATTTCCCCATACTCTGAACTATTCATTCTACACTGAGCTAGCATCAATGCCAGTTCTGCCTAGCCAGGTCTGTGTTGCCAGAGAGCCAAGTAGAGCAGAGGATCAAAGAAGGTAGGTCTGGAACTAAAATCCATCAGGCAATAACAAAACTTAAATTTCCTTCCAGCTCAAAAATTCAGTGATTCTGTGATTGTTAGCCATCTATGAAGTATCCTGTATTTGAATCGTAATACTAATTTTACAGCTTTAGATGAAGTAGGCGCTAGCAAGATTCTTATGTCATTTAGTTCTTCAGATATCTAAAATACTCAGAAAAATGAACTTGTTTAACTTTAGCTTTACCTAGGTTTTTCAGTTTCTTAAAACTAATAAAAATAATACCTGAGTTATAATCCCAAAACAATTAAGTTATAATAGATTCATAGAATTTTTAGAGCTGGAAGGGCCTTAGAGATTATGTAGTCCAACTGAATTTTATATATGAGGAATCTGAGACAGGGAAGTTAGGTGACTTATCCAAGGTCACATAGATTAGTGTCAGACTTTCCTTACCATAGTATAAATTAAAATAACAGTCTAACCTATTATTTTAAACCTGGGTAACAAATGTTGAATGGTGCTGACCTTAAGCTAAAATCTAGAATATGCCTACTTGGCAGTGTTTTTACTTGAATTTGTCCTATATTTTGTTTGCTGGCACTCACCCAGCCACATGAGTCAATGTAGAATTGTGGTGATGTTTTGGTAGGATGATGATTTTACAGTACTTACATAATACTAATAATGCTTTACCTTTCAGGCTTTTCAGCCATTAGTAATGATTCCCTGAAGAAACAGGGGTGCTCAGTTTAATTCTCCCTTTCAACATATGATCTTGTCTAGGATTAGTGCCCACATACTCCATCATAGCAACTTTGTGTGAGATATACTTTGTGTGCTTTTTGTACCGCTTAGAATTCATCAAGTGAGTGCCAACTAATTGCTTCTCTGTCTGTTCCTTGTTTAAACCAATGGATATTCTGTTTATTTAAGCCTTCTACCTTACATTCATTGTTTTCTGATTAGAAGATTGTATTAAATGTTTTTTTCCTTTAACTAAAATATCACAAATATATACTTGCCAGAAACAGGATTAGTAACTGCTTATAGAGATAGTGCTTTTTGTTTCTTTGTTTAATTTCATTTTCCTAGCTACACATTGAAAAAATTTGGAAATTGGTTTGATGGCAGATGTAGCAAAAATAATAGGAAGTTAAAAACAATAGTATTCTTATGGTTTTAGGGTATGTTCTTTCTTTGATTGCTATTTATTTTAATAATGCAGTATTTTGTAGAATATAAACATTTCTGAAAGATACATGAACCATTATCACCCAGTGTTCTGAAGTGTTGGTTTTATAGTTAACCTGCCTAACTATTTGGAAAGAGTAAGCTTCACAAGATGTGGGAGATAAACATCTACAACATATTGGCAAGAATGTCAGTTAAGGATGTCAGCAGAGAAGATTTTAAAAGCTATATTATTTATAAACAATTTACTGTCATTCTTGTGCACCAGGTGTGGTATTTGGCACAGATCAAATCTTCTAGGAAGAGTACTCTCATGAACTCATGAATCATAGGCAAAAGCAGTCTAGGCAGAAGACAGGGTTTTTGTGGAATAATTTTAAGAGAAAAAATTCAGTTCTTTGAGAGACTGAAGAATCCTTAAATGTTAAGCACTCAGTTTTTTGGTGGTGTAGTGTGACTTTTGTGCCCTGACTGTGGAATCCTGACATGAATTTCTTCAATATGTATTAGGTGTCTCTTTTCCATGCTTCTGCAATTTCTTTTTTTCCCTTTTTATTCATTGGGGTGACATTATACAGATTTCAGGTGCACAGTTCTACCACACATCATCTATACACTGTATAATGTGTTCACCATTCCAAATCAGGTCTCCTTCCATCACATTTATTTCCCCCCATACCTTCCTCCACCATCCCTACCAATCCCCACCTGGCAATCACCACATTGTTGTCCATGTCCCTGAGTTTTTTCTCTCTTCGTTTTTATTCAATCCCTCCACCCCCAGCCTCCAATCCACCTGCCCCCCCAAAGCTGTCAGTCTGCCCTCTATCTATGAGTCTGTCTCTATTTTGCTTATAAGTTCATTTTGTTTATTAGATTCCACATAGGAGTGAAATCATATGGTATTTGTCTTTCTCTGACTGGCTTAGTTCACTTTGCATAATGTTCTCCAGGTCATTTCTGTCATTTCTTGTTTTCATTATGAGGGTTAGAGCTCAAAGTTCAGGTGACACTGATCAGTAAAGGTGCCCTACTGGGGAAAAACAAAAATTTTTATTCTCATTTTATAGCATCTTCAAACACAAGAGTACTTGAGAAATAAAACATTTCAAAGTTACACTTTGAGTTGTGAAAATAAACCATTTGCCATTTGTGACAACTCATATACTTTAGAGGTTAAAAGAATAAATTGTTTTTCCCTAAAGATATTCATCAGAGTGTGATCATATGATAAGATATAATGTAGGTTTCCGTGATTAGAAACTCTTCATGTTGGGATCCACATTGGCAGTGAGATCCCCACCTCACACTTTACCCACTCACATATTTCATAAATACTTAACGAAACACCAAGATACTGTTCTTTTTAGTGACTGTTTTCTTCATCCAGAAAAAAAAAGAATTTTGTTTAGAGTCTCCTAAGAAACTACTTTCAATTTTTATGTTGTCCCTGAACATTATCATAGATAACCATTATTCTGAACTAATTTCACCTATCATAGTGAAATTAATTGGCCTGAATGGTAAAACATATCCTTTGAGATACAAGTTAAGCATTCTTCAGCATATATTGTGACACTGTTAGTTTTCATTCTGCAGGCAGGGCTACCACAAATCAGGCTGGAGTCAAAGCGTTTCCTAATGTATTAAAAACTATTAATTTATTTAGAATTTAGGTGGGCTTTCTAGATAAGTGACTCTAACAAATGGTTTTATAAATCATCTTTGTCAAGCCTAATGCAGATGTTTTCAGCATATTTATTATATTTTTGTTTTGTCTTTATATTACACAAAGAATCTTACTGGATTTGATGACATTTACTTGGCTTTCTAATTTGGCTTTATTTTTTGAATACGTAATACTTTGAGTAAAATGGAAAAAAATTGAATTAGTTTAAGGTTCTCTTATCCTAGGATCAGAAGAGTCTTCCCTTGTTCTATTGTTCTATTAATTTTCACACCACATTCACCACATATTCATGAAAATTATTTAATTCACAGGCTAATAGAGATCACAGTCTATAAAGCTAGAATTTATTTAATCTACATTGATAGTTCATAGCAGATTCATTAAGTTTAAAATTCTTAAGAATGATACAAAGGTACCATGAACAAAGATGTAAGGCAGACAGCATGAGAAACTATTTTTACTACTTATGTTACAGATAAAGAGTTCATACATGTAATAGACTAAAAGTTCTTACAGGTGAATAAATGGAACACCCCGATAGTAATAGATTATACACAACCTTACATGTATATGGATATTTGTTTGGAGAGAGAGTAAAAACTAATCAATGGTTGTCCCTGACCAATGATATAACAGGAGAATTTCGTTTTATACTTCGTATATTTTTATATTGTTTAAATTTTATAAGCATGTATTGCTTTTATAATCACAAAAATGTAAAAACAATACAAAGCAAAAACCATACTCTTGCTGAGACTCTCATTTGATTAGGTAAGGTTGTCCTGGGCAGAGTCCATTTCAGCAAGGCCAAACTGTTCATCTATTCAATTTTTGGGTGCCCCTGTGACTGCTTCTCTAAAAATCTTTTGTCAGCCTCTATTTACTGTGTTCAATATTTAAAACAAACAGCATAGAGAAAAAAAAAAAAATAGAAAAGCCTTATGTCTAGAAACTTACAAAGAAATGATTAAGACAGGGATTGTGAAATATTGGCTGGCAAACAAATAGTAAATTCCAAGTACTCTGCTAATAAAACCCATATTTGGAAACACTAAACATTGTACAAGAAAACTAATCTCATATTGTGATGTAAATGCTTTAAATTTAAATCCATTTCAGAAGGCTTACCAAACTGATGTGTTATTTCCTGTAGATTTCCAGCACCTATCTAGAGAGCAATTGGCCTATACGGGTGAGTTATTATTTTGTTGGTGTTAACTTTCATTGGATAACATTTGCTGTAAGAGGCATTCTGGGAATTGAGCCTTTCAGTGGGTGCATTGATAAAAGTAAAAAAAAAAAAAAAAAAAAAAATTTAAGTAAAATTTTTAATACTGGATGCTTTGTACATTGTTAGCTTACATTTAGTCAAATGTAAGTTGTGTTTAAATACATGGATTTTTTAATTTAGCATTTTACATTTCACTTAATAGTCTGTTTGCCTGGTACAGTATTAATTTAAGCTCTTTATATCTAATAAAGTATATAGGCTTGCAAGGAAGAGTTTTTAATTATTTTTTAATCAGTTTTCAGCTATTGATAAGCTTGGACAGAACATTGCTGTGGTTGGCAAGTTTGGTTTTGCACATTACTCTTTACTCACCAAAAAATGGAAACTTTTTGGAAACATTACCCAGGTTAGTCTTTTTGAAATTAAAAACTGATTTCTCAAAGAGCACTACAATATGAAATAACTACAATGTAAATCACTGTTTACTAATTCAGAAATAAAATCAAATATTTAAAATTATTATATCTAAGTTTTTTCTGATAAAGCACTTGATATTTGATGAAGGATTTTATATTGAGGTAGTTGGTTTGTTTTAATTCTGATTAAAAACAAATACTATAATTCTTTAACTTGAGGATTTATCTCTTACATTCCAGGATGAATCATCAGATATCATAATAAATTAAACAAAATTAGAGATTATTTCCCTGCTTGTCTTGTCTGCATGTGATATGAATATTTAGGTAGCATATTGCAGTTGAATTTTGCATGAATCAGATAGGAAGAAAAATGAGGAAATTAGTAATTAATTGGTGTCTACTGTGTACCAGGCACTTTTGAGATGGTTTCATATATTTGATCACATTGATCTTCATAACAACCCAGTTAAGGCACTATTGTTAACCACTTTATAAAAGAGATTAGTATTCACAGTCAAGCACCTGATAAATGATAAAGCCAGAATTTAAACTAAGATCCTTTAATGTGGGAATAATGATGCTTCATGGTACTCAGTTGTTTTGAATGATGTATTTTCTGACTTGTAGAAATCCTTTTTTTTTTTTCAATAAAGTACGCATCATGAATAGAGGCCCTAGAGTAATGCTTAAGTAGGAGTATGAGACTAAAACCGAAATAACTTTAGCTTTCATTATCTGTTTAGGATATTTTCTATTGTAATTTATGGCAGCCTAAATAAAGGTAAATTTTTTTCTTTTAAGGAGCAAAATATGATTGTGACAGGTGGCTTAGCCTGGTGGAATGATTTTATTGTCCTTGCATGTTATAATATAAGTGACCGTCAAGAAGAGGTAAGTTATTTTTCTCTCAAAAATTGTATACTTTTTACCCTGGCTGGTAGCACAGTGGTTAAGGCGCCGGCCTGCAAACCCAAAGATCGCAGGTTCGATTCCCCAGCCAGGGCACATAACGAGGTTGCAAACCAGGTCTCCAGTCAGGTCTGTGGCTGGAGGCAGGTGAAACGCAACCATACACTGATGTCTCTCTCCCTCTCTGCCTCTCTCCCTTCCCCTCTTTCTAAAAACTAATGAATTAAAATCTTTTATAAAAAATTTAAAAAAAAATTTAATGTATTTAAAAAATTGTATACTGTTATATTTTAAAGATATTAAACACTATTTGGTTATATATAAAAATTTATGGAAAATTAAATACAACTTAATTTTTTAATCAAAAATTAGGCATTTTTAGTAGTTAAGGGGATTTTCATATCAGGTTCCTATTTGAAATTTTTTAATGAGATAAATAGGACTTCTGGATAAATTTTTCTAATGATTTTTAGCTGCAAGACATTCTCTATAAAGTTTGTACATAGTGTAAAAAAAATGTTAAAAACAAAATAGTTTATAAAGGTGGCTGCCCTTAAAGATTTATTACTTTAATTTGAACGTTTAAGAAATTGCTGGTCTCCTTAAATCAGGTCTAAATATTCAGGTCTAAAAGACGTATCAAACATAATAGTAGTTTTAGTTTTGATTACTTGTAGAATGAGCCTTCCCTGTCAAAATATAAATATTATCCATTTATTATTAATGCTCAGATTAGTCTTGACTCCTCTTACTTGAAAAACCATTGGTAGGTAAATAGCATGTCTAAATAGCATGGAGGTAGTCATCTCTGGTAGGCATCTTGTTTTTCCAATTTTGTTTTCTTTAGCTGAGAGTATACTTAAGAACATCCAACCTGGACAATGCCTTTGCTCACATCACCAAAGCGCAAGCAGAGACGTTACTGCTTAGTGTCTTCCGGGACATGGTGACAGTGTTTCGAGCAGACTGTTCTATATGCCTTTACAGTATTGAAAGAAAAGCTGATGGGTAAGTCCAAAGCATATAACAAGTCACTTTTTGCTCCTGTGTTAATCATGTTTCCTCTGTTTTCATTTTTTAAAATAGTTATTCTAATTGTATGTTTAATTTTTTAAGAGTTAAAAGGCAAGGAATTTTAATTAGTAATAATCATTTGGTAGTTATTTTTTTAGCTACCAAATAAGTAAAAAATAAATAAGCCTGCACTTACTTCTTCAGGTAATCTTACTGGATTTGTTTGAAAAAATATCTAATTTGGGATGAAGTAAACCATTTAGATACTAATTTTTTCACAGCTTTTAAAACAAGTGGTTAGTAATTCACCCAAGTATTTCAGACACTCAGAGAAATAGACATTATTTCCACAGTTTTAGGACCTTAGGAAGCATGTCCTCGGCAAACTCACATTTTCCACTGAGCCGGACAGCTGTAGTCTGGAGCAGGAGAAACCGACAGTCATCTCTTTTGCCTGTATTCTTCTTGGCATCTAATTGGCTTCCAGTACTTAAAACATGCCTTGTTTGTTTTTTTTCTTTTTTTTTAAGCAGCCACAAAGTATGAGTTGGTGAAGTGGCATAGTGATTGGGCAGTAATGTAAAGATAAAAATTAAGAAATCATAGTAACCTAGATGGAACCCATATCCTTTTCAACCAAATAAGTGATTTTTATAGCTTCTTCCCTAACTCTTTTTTTTCTTTCTCATCTCCCTGTGTTCTTTGGATGCCTCAACCTTGTCAGTCTGCTGCTTAAAGGACATTGGGGTGGAGGGAATGATAGGTAGAAGGCATTTGGGTCCTCCATAAGTATGATATCTAATACAATTAGTGGCGGGGTGTGGGGGGAGCATCCTCACTAGCATTATTATTGAGGTGTGTGGGTTTCTTTTCCTTCTTCATTTCTTTGTTTTTATTCATTTATTTTTGTTTGCAGCCCAAATATTACTGCTGGTATTCAGGTTCTTCAGGAAGTCTCCATGTCACGCTACATTCCTCATCCTTTTCTGGTAGTATCTGTCACTCTGACATCAGTGAGTACAGAGAATGGAATCACCTTGAAGATGCCGCAGCAGGTACCATTCTATTACAACTCTTTAGAGTTTTCATCTCAGTTTTTAGTTTGTTTTTTTTTTTAATATAAAAATTTATTTTTAAGTCAAAGTATGCAACAAATAAAACCTACAGAAAACAGATTTTCCCATCACAATCTGTTGCTTTACCAAATAATATTTTGAAAACACATTCCTTCAGTCATTATAAAGTTCTTAAAATACAAAAGAAATGAAATCTGTAAGAAAGTCTAGTAGACCAGATGCTGCTGTCAGGACTATTATGTTGGTGGTTATGCTCTAGTACATTCCACGTCATCCACCTCCACTCATGCCACCTTGCCCATAGTAACCTCCACTGCCTCCACCACCTCGACCATAACCACTCAGGCCATCAGGAGTCCCATATCCTCCACTGTAATTGTTCCCCATTCCCATTCTTCCAACAGATCCATAACCGCCTTGATTATCCATTCCATCTCTGCCATAGCCTCCCATTCCAGAACCTCCCATTCCAGAGCCGCCTCCAGGAGTGGAATTCAGGAAGAGTTCAATGTATCGATGTTGCATGTTATTCTTATCTTTAGACATGGCAGCTACTGCATCTTCATGTGTCACAAACACTACATCCGCTTCTCCAGTTGCTCTGCCATCAGCTCCAATATCAATATGCACTCGTATTGGATTTAGTGGTGAGAAGAAATTAGCAATGTCATTCTCAGTTGCATGAAAAGGCAATCCTCTCATATGTACAAAATGACCACCATGAAAGCCTGAACTTGCATCACCAGCTCCACCATATCCATGTCCTCCCATACCTCTTCCATCTCTCATTCTGTCATCAAAGCCATCATTTCCATAGCCATAATTATTGTAGCCACCATAGTCATCAAAACCTCCATAACCACCATCATATCCATCACCTCCTTGTCGCATTCTGTCATACATACTTCCACGCCCAGCTCCATAATAACCCCCTCTTCCTCCTATTGGTCTATCATATGGTCCTGGTCGTTGGCCCAGCAATCTTCTTGGTGGATCATAAAATCCTTTGATTTCACTCCTGCTACTTCTGAAGATCTCAGTATACCTGTGCCCTATTCTTTCCTTGTGTTTCCCCACAGCATTTTCTGCTATCTCCTTTGAAGCAAACTGCACAAAGGCCTCCCCTGTGCTTCTCCCCTGGTAGTCCATCGTCAGTGTTATCCCATTTGGCACGATTTCCAACCCTTGAAAGAACTGAACTATTTCCTCTTTGCTGCAACCAAATGGCAATCCACGAAGTCGCACTGTCCCATCACTAGCGTCATTTGGACCATTATGTTTCATAACCCAATCCATCTCAATACCGTTTGATTTAAACGCCTGTCCAACGACAGCAGCGCCGGCTCCGGGGCTTGCGGGCCCCGGTCGAGGGGGAGAAGTCGCTTGCCCAGCGTAGCGCTTCCCACAATGGTTCCCCAACCATCTGCAGCAAGGGTAACAGCTTAGGGAGCTGCGCAGCCGAGCGAATCAGTTTTTAGTTTTTTAAGTTGTATTGGGAACTATTTATTTGTTCAGTAAGTAAATAATAATTGTCTAGAATATGTAACCAACACTGAGTTATATAGTGGTAAACTAAATAAACATAGTTCCTGCTCAACAATGAAGAAATAATTACATAAGTAATTGTAATTGTGATCTGTGTACCAAAAAATAATACAGGTTACTCTAATAAGAGTGTATAACAAAAACCTGGAGTAGTCTTAACAAGCAGAGAAGATTCCTATACCATTTAAATTGAAACCTGAAGAATGAGTGATGGTCATTAAGTAAAAGGAGGTTGGGGGATTCAGGCAGAAGAAACAGTAGTGCAAAGGCCCATAAATAAGAGAAAACATAACATTCAGGGAATTGGAAGAATTTCAGAATGACTGAGACATGGAATGTCAGTATAGGAGTTCTATGGAAAATACAGACTTTGGACTTCACCTTTAAGTGTAAAGTTGGGCATTAATATACCACACTTTACAACATTTATTCTAACTATAAGGATGACAAAAACTGGATATAAGGAGAGCAGCCAGGAGACCATTGTAATGATCTAGGTGAATTGTGTTAGTGGCTCAAACTTGGGCAATGACGAAGAAGATGGAAAGGAGGTCAAATGTCAGTTTTAGAGGAATCCATTAGCTACTTATGAGGAAAGAGAAAGGATAATGCCGTAGTTTCTGGTTAGTATGTAGTGGTGCTTCCAGGACCCAGATTGTGTAACTTCTGTTCCAAGACTCCTTCCATTTTACCAGTGATTTCCAAGCTTCGTGTCAATATAGAACCCATTTTCACAGGGAAATTCTGTGTAGATACTGTCATCCCTGTCTGCTCAGTCTGCCTTTTGCTTCCTGTTAAGTCATTTTCATTAAACACCTTAAAATACAGGTCCTATTTTCTCTGCAAAATATACTTCATGGTAATCAGGTAATCCTAGTTCATAAGGGAAAGTTCTGTTTGACAGAATTATGGGTAAAAGATGTGGAAGGAATGTAAAGATTAAAGAATCATCCAAGGAAGTAATTGATTCAGGCAATGGTTATTAGGTAAAACAAGCAGATGAAAAGGTGGTGGGGAACTGTGCAGTAAAAGGATGAGGTGGTCATACCTAAGTCTTATTAATAAATCTCATCATCACTAAAAGCAGAAGAACCAGTTGTAGCCTGCTTCCTGGGGCAGTGCACCATGAAGTTCCACATGCCTCTTAAATTTCTATTTTTCATTTTCCCCCCTCCATATTATTTACTGTTTCTTACGTGTTATAGACAGATTTTTAGTTTTCATGCCATTGTGTGCTAAATGAGGAACTGATGACTTTTTTCAAGTAAAGTTCTTGGGCTTTGTGACAGTTGCTTGGAGATTTTTTTTTTTTATTTCTACCTCTTTGTAAATTAACAACAGTTCATGTGACGCTTATCACCTGCCTACACGTGGTTTAAAACAACAACAAATGGTGAGCCTATGAATCTCCTGGATCCTTTTCCCATTTCTTTATACACAGTTCTGTTCACTGTCTGAAAGCTGTATAAAAGCAACTTTTATATAATTTTGTATAATGGCACGTGTTGCAAGTAGACTACATAGGGTGCCTAAATGACATTAGCAGCTTAAATTCGTCCTAGTAACAAGTGTCAAAGCTAGAATACAATCCCAAGTCTTCTGAATAATCATCCTTTCTTTCCTAAAATTCTTTTGTTCTTTGGTTTATGTGACATTGTGCTCTCCTGTTTCTCTTCTGGCCTTCAAAAGCTTAGATGGTAGTCCTCTGCTGCCTCATGCCTGTGTACTTGGCCTCAAAAATCTGAGGGAAAGTCTCCCTCAGATTACCAACCTCACCTTTATGGTTATGATTTGGGCATATTCATAAATTGTTCAGTCATCATCAACAATACTTTCTTTGAAAGTCTTAAGATTACTTCACATGTAGTGGGCAACAAAATAAAACTTTAGTTTTCCCTCCCCAAATTAATTTCTCCTTCTATGAATGATAGCCTCAACTTTTCTAGTACCTCACCTACATTCAGGACCCTGAAATCACCTTTGATTCAGTTCTCTTTTCCTACCCTTTATGTATAGGATATCAGTAAACTTTTGTTTTAAGTCAAATTGCTATTTCTCTTTACAACTGAAGGCCTGTTAATACCATCCAGTGGTTTTCTCACAATACCTCTAATCTATATTTATTTGTTTGTTAATGGCATTGTATTAAGCACTTCCTGCCCTAGCTAGAAAGCTTCTTGTATGTACACAAGAGAGCCTAGCAGAATGGCTGTACATAGTACACACTCAGTATTGTTGATCGTTTAACCTATAAACTTCAGGGATTGAGGAGAAAATGCTGAAACACACCTAGAAATTGGTATGAATTAAGTTTATTTTTCTTTCAGGCTCGTGATGCAGAGAGCATTATGCTAAACCTTGCAGGACAGCTCATCATGATGCAGAGGGACAGATCAGGCCCTCAGATCCGGGAGAAGGACAGTAACCAGAGGAAACTTGTGAGTCAAGTACAAGTCATTTACAACATTATGAATGTTGGGCTGCCCTGGCTGGTGGCACAGTGGATAAGGCGCCGGCCTGATAAACCTAAAGGTTGCTGGTTCAATTCCCAGCCAGGGCACATAATCAGGTTGCAAGCAAGGTCTCCAGCCAGATCCTTAGCTGGAGGCAGGTGAAAGGCAACCATACATTAATGTCCCTCTCCCTCTCTGCCTCTCTCCCTATCCCTCTCTCTAAAAATAGTAAATAAATTTTTAAATTATTTTAAAAAAATAATGTCTGGGTTTAGGATATGGGAATAAATTTAAGAGGAGAGTATTGTCTTATGCCTCTGGGTATAAGACCATTTGTGAAGGGTAACGGATAAGGTCCTAAAATGATAAAAATATTCCATACTCCAGATGTTATTGCTTAGGTATTATTTCCAAATTCTAATGGGATAATAGTATAGATGGTGAAGTTGATAGGTTTTCTTTTGTTTTTAGATTTAAATACACATACTCTGAAAGACCAAGTTACAGTTATTAACTCTTAAGTTTAAATAAATTACAATTTTCCCAAAAAGTTGAATTCTCAATTTGAGACTTAGGAAACCAGTACCTAGGAACTTAACCTACAGGTTTAATAGGAAAAAACTGATTGTTTCTCTTTTTCCAGCTGCCGTTCTGTCCTCCCGTTGTACTAGCCCAATCTGTTGAAAATGTATGGACTACATGTCGAGCAAATAAACAAAAGCGTCACCTTCTGGAGGCCCTCTGGCTAAGCTGCGGAGGTGCAGGGATGAAAGTCTGGCTCCCTCTCTTCCCTAGGGATCACCGCAAGCCCCATTCCTTCTTGTCCCAGCGGATCATGCTGCCTTTCCACATCAATATTTACCCCCTGGCTGTACTGTTTGAAGACGCATTAGTCCTTGGTGCTGTCAATGACACGTTGCTCTATGATTCTTTGTACACTCGGAACAGTGCTAGGGAACAGCTGGAGGTGCTCTTCCCTTTCTGTGTTGTGGAGAGAACCTCTCAGATCTACCTCCACCATATTCTGCGTCAGCTGCTGGTCAGGAACCTTGGGGAGCAAGCCTTGCTCTTAGCCCAGTCCTGCTCTGCATTGCCATACTTCCCTCATGTGCTGGAACTCATGCTCCATGAAGTGCTGGAAGAAGAAGCTACCTCACGGGAGCCCATTCCCGACCCCCTGCTTCCCACTGTGGCAAAGTTTATCACCGAGTTCCCTCTCTTCCTGCAAACAGTTGTTCACTGTGCCAGGAAGACTGAATATGCCCTGTGGAATTACCTTTTTGCTGCCGTTGGAAATCCCAAGGACTTGTTTGAGGAGTGTTTGATGGCTCAGGATTTGGACACAGCTGCCTCTTACCTTATTATCTTACAGGTAACAGCTTTCTTCTTTTATAGATACAAGAATTAAGGAGCTTAAACTGTGGGGTAGGGGGATGTCCTGTTTTGGCAGTTTATGTTTAAGGAATTTATACAGTCCAGTTTTCTTATTGATACAGTTCAGTTTATATCTTTCCTTTTGAAGAAAGCAGTTTTATCACATGACAAAAAATTTCTTTCAATATCATAAAGTGGCATTGCAGGGTTTTTTAAATTCTGTTTGTCCATAAATAGACCTAGAACAGATTGAGTTTACACTATTTTGAATAACATTGAAGAAATATATTATTATGGGTATTATTGCACATATTACATAAGAATATTGAATGTTACGTAAAAAGACATAATAAAGAAGCATTACTGGTTTTGAGCCCCCCACCCCATCCCAGCATAATAGTGTGGAATTGATGAGGGGCTCTGATGAGAGCATGGGTTATAACAGAGCACCTTATGTTAGGCTCCTTATAGTGAGTTAGTGAGACTCAGGTCTATTGCAGTCATTACCCTCATAGTGGTTTTCCTCAAAATAATGGGTTCTTTGAGACTCCTGAAATTTTGCTTCATTATACAGGGTGCGTGCATGTGATACATTGGCAATAACTTTGCATCTCCTTATTTCATATGCTTCTTATTTGGAAAAACTATGTTTCTAAGGTTATGATTTAACATCATTGTTTCAGATACAAAGTATTACATTCTGAGAGCATCCATCATGCTGAAGGAATATGATGTTAGAGCAACCATAATTTCTGGACTGCATGCAGGGCCAACTGCTAAGGAAATTGCAGGCTTCAGTAACATCTCTCTATGTAGTTGACAGTGTGAAGAAGGTGTTTGATACTGATCCTGATGTCACCACACCAACAAGGAAAATGCATAAGGTACACAAGGATCAGCAAGTCCAGATATTGTACAGAGAACCCAGGAGATCATCAAAGAGGATCCAGGAAAGTCAATGGGCTTCATAGCAAGAGAACTGCAGGTGTTGGATGCAACAGTTCACAAGATTATTGCTGAAGATATCAGATACAAGTTATATGTTCTTAGAAGAAGAGGCCAGTTTATGACACAGCAGACAAAGGAAAGATGCTTTGAAGAAAGCAAGGACCTGCTAACAACATTGAAAAATCCCAAATTAAAAAACCCTCTGATTTTGTTCTCCAGTGCAAAGAATTTTCAGCAGGACCAAATAGTCAACAGAAGAAACAACAGGTGGCTCTGTGAGAATCTTAATGAAGTCCCAACTGTCCTGAAAATGAAATTTCCTGTTCAGTGATGGTGTTAGTTTTCAGCACTGAAGGAGATATCATGACCTTGCATTTGTTTCCACAAGGCTTGAAGGTGACTGCTGATGTTTACCTTGATATTTTGAGAGAAGTAGTTGTAACCGTGGATGAACCAAGTTGCAAATGGATGTCATTTTATCTTCCAACAAGATGGTGTACCAGCACAGAACACCAAAAAAGTGGAAGATTTTCTTAATTGTCAATGTTCCTGAATTCTGGTCAAAGGAAATCTGGCTGCCTAGTTCACCAGATGCAAATCCTTTAGACTATTCTGTATGCAGCATTTGTGAGAGAGAAGTTAATAAACAACTCATTCCAATAAAGAGGCTGTTAAAGCTAAGATTGAAAACTGATAATGTCCATGAATAAAGAAAAGTTAAAGTGTGCTCAAGATTCTGAAGTCAAATCGAGTTTATTATTGCAACAAATGGAGAATTTTTTGAACTTAAAAAATAATGACTATGTATTTCCATATAAGAATAAATTTATTTCAAAATTAACACTTTCGTGGTGTGTTGTTTATTTTACTAAAAATTTGCCACTTAATCGCATGCACCCTGTATATTTGAATAAAGTACTTGATGGTTTGTTGTTCCTATCAGTCTGATACGGATTGGTAGGCTGTGTTTCAAGTTTCTTTCAAATGACTGCAAAGTTGTATCCACTGATGTGGGAAGCTCACTAGAAACCTGGTTTGAAACTGCCTGAAATTGATTTCCTATCTGCTTACTTGCTGTTTTATGACAACTGATTGAAACTAGAGGAGATGCTTGAGCAAAGGCTGGATGGCCATGAATTTCTGATTCCTAGGTTAGTCATAAAGAAAAAGCCACAGAATCATAAAAAGAAAAACAAGTTAATGCAAGTGTTTTTTAAGATCACTCTTTAGACTTTTCAGCTATCTCCAAAGCAATGGAATTGAAAACTTTCATTTTATCAGAATTCCTGAGTTGCTGTGGATTGTCAAATAATTGCAGTTAAACTTGTTAGGCATCTTTCCATGAAGGTCAAGGCAGACAGCAAAGTTAACTTTGTGAAAAAATTATTTAGGGTGCTATTTGTGTAGCAGTACTACATACTACCGCTCAAAGCAAAGATTTTTTTAAGTCATATCCTCAGAAACCTGTCACAAGTAACTTGCTTTAACAAGTTACTTATCTCAGTTCTCTCACCTATAAAGTAGGAATAATATCTCTGTTTGCAGATTCACTAGGAGAAATGAAAGAATGTATGTAAGTTCATATAAGATATCTGGTATGTAGTGGAAGTTGAGTAAATCATAATTTATATAAATCAGCAGAGTATTTGCCTCACTTGTTCTTGTATGGTACTTATTTTTTTCTCAAGTATATTTTATTTTGCCATTACAGTTGTTCCAATTTTTCCCCTTTTCCCCCCCTCCACCCAGTACCCCATTTCCTCCAGCAATTCCCCCTTTAGTTCATGTCATGCATGTATTTATACGGTACTTTTCAATGCTCTTTCTAATTTTGTTGTTAAACTGTTCTCTATAGTGTTGCAGCTTCATTTCTTTTTGGGTTTAGGAAACCATGGAGGTAGAGCTGGTTATAGCTTCTCAGATTATTTGTTTTATAAAAGGAATGCTTGTCTTCCTTGGTTGTTTTTGTAGAATATGGAAGTCCCAGCAGTAAGTAGGCAACATGCCACCCTTCTGTTCAACACAGCCCTAGAACAAGGCAAGTGGGACTTATGTCGACACATGATTCGATTTCTTAAAGCTATTGGCTCTGGAGAATCTGAGACACCTCCATCCACACCTACAGCTCAGGTTAGTTCCAAAATTGCATCACTTCTCTGGGCCATATACCTATGCGGAACCTTTCTCTAACTGTACTGCACATTGTATATACTTTTAGGAACCCAGTTCAAGCGGTGGATTTGAGTTCTTCAGGAATCGAAGCATCAGTTTATCCCAGTCAGCTGAAAATGTACCTGCTAATAAATTCAGTTTACAGAAAACACTAAGTATGCCATCTGGTCCTTCTGGAAAAAGGTAAAAGAATAAAAAGCTGATACTGCTTTAGGGCATTCTGAAAGACATTTCACTTCTGGGCATTTGTAAAGTCAGATCTTAAGAAAATAACCACTTGATCCAATTGCACTTCTTTTCCCAGTTCCCAAAAAAGTTTAGAGGCCACATAAAAGACTTCTTCTTTTTATTCCTCCAAAGTTCACTCCTTGACTCTTTAAAATTTCTGCCTCTTGTAGAGTAGGTTGTGAATACAATTAATTTTAAATTACTTCTGATAATAGAATAAATAGATAATATGGTTGCAGGAAATATTAAAAGCCTTCTGACAAGTATCAGTTTCATCCTCCTTTCCAACTATACCCCTTGACAAAAAGTAAAAATTTAGTTCTCAAGTATTTGACTCTCCTGTGACTCTTGATTAGAGAAGTCACACACAGAGTAGGGAGGTGCAGCTAGAGGCTGAAACCTGCATCACCCATAGGTAGGCTTTTGCTCCTGAGAGGCTGAGCTCATTACCAAATATTTTAAAGTAGAATTTCCTCTGGTTTGTGAGAATCCCTGTATTCCTTCCTGTGTTGCATGTTCTTGGCTCTTGATTTTTCTCTTCCCTAATTCTTTTTATATTGTTCGTGTTATGTCTGTAGTGCCTGGTACATAGTGAAAGCTTATTGAACTTTTTTTTTACAGTGTCTTAACCTAGCCATTAATGTCTCCACAACTCCTGACATGCACACAGCCCAGGGCTATATCCAAGTAAAATGCAACCTATAAACAATTGTCAGACAAGCAGGAGCTTTTCAGCCATATCCTGAATTTAAATACTGGCTAATGCATACTAAGTGTTACTATGTGGTAGGCATAATTCAAGGCATTTTAATGTGTAGGCCTTTTAATCCTTTCAACAACTGCAAAGGGTGGATAAGGGTAGATTCTGTTGTTACCCACAGTGTTTGAGTGAAGAAACAGAGGCCCAGAAAATAAACTTGGTTATGTTCACACAACTATTGAGTGACAGAGCGGAGATCTGAATGCAGGCAGTCCTGCTCCAATACTTCCTGTCACTGAGAGCCTCACATTATCGTTACACCAATTCAGCACATCAGTCATGTAAATAAGGGATAATAGATTATATTTAGTCAAGTCGTTAGTTGTTTGTTGTTGTTTTTTTTAGTTCTTTATGTTCTGCATAATTCACATTGAAAGATTTCCTTCTCCTTAGTTTCTTTGATCTGATTTCCTCCCCTTTTCCTTGGCCTTCTCAAATATAGCATTTATTTGTTCCCTTGCTTTCCTTTAAGCAGGTACCACCCTCTTATCTGGTCTGGCATTGTCTCTTGTTTTTTCCTGTTCCATGTGCTCATTATATAAATAATGTTAAGAGCCTGCTGTGTTCCAGATATTATCCAGCAGGTTGTGGTATCACATGAAGGAGAAGATTTAAACTTGATCTTCTCCTCATCTGAATTAGACCTTGGATCTCTTACCTCCTCCTCAGCATTATTGAACTTTTGGGCTACTTCATGAAAGAATGTGAAATCTTCCAGGAAAGCTTTGTCTGCAGTTGTCTTGTGTTCACACTTACAGATGGAGTAAAGACAGCGACTGTGCAGAGAACATGTACATTGACATGATGCTCTGGAGACACGCTCGGCGTCTCTTGGAGGAAGTCCGGCTCAAGGACCTCGGCTGCTTTGCCGCTCAGCTGGGCTTCGAGCTGATCAGTTGGCTCTGCAAGGAGCGTGCCCGGGCTGCCCGGGTGGACGGCTTTGTGCTGGCCCTGAAGAGGCTCCACAAAGATTTCCTGTGGCCCCTCCCCATCATCCCAGCCTCTTCTCTCAGTTCTCCTTTCAAGAATGGGAAATTCCGAACAGGTAATGAAGACTTTGTGTCACCTGCACAGGAGAGTTGTATTTTACTCCAAGTATTGGGAAGTTCAGCTATTAGTTGATATCAAAGATGCCTTTTCATTCCAAACTCAGGAAGAGATAAAAGCCAAATTTTTGTACATCAATTGGATCATCCACCAATTTGATCAAGAATGTAAATAAAGTGGAACCTACATATCAAAGACTTGTGACCTTTAAGTCTTAATTTATAAATCTAACCATTGTTATTTTGGATTATCAACAAGTTGAGAACTGACTGAATATAGAAGCTATCACACTTATTGTGGAAAGGAATTTTGTAATTGGTTAATCAAAATAAGCTAAATGTTACTTATCTGACAGGACTCATTCCAAAAAAATGGGGGAAACTGCCTATTTAAGAGCCCATCTTCTAAACTAGGAAAGGATAAAGTGAAACTGCATTTTGATGAATGACAGATTAAAAGATGAAGTTTTTTCGGGCCCTGGCTGGTGGCACAGTGGATAAGGCACCGGCCTGCAAACCCAAAGGTCACTGGTTCGATTCCCGGCCAAGGCACATAACCAAGTTGCAAGCCAGGTCTCCAGCCAGGTCTGTAGCTGGAGGCAGGTGAAAAGCAACCATACATTGATGTCTCTCTCCCTCTCTGCTCTCTCCCTTTTCCTCTCTGGAAATAATAAATAAAATCTTTTTTAAAAAAAGAAAATTTTAAAAAGATAATGATTTTTAATTCAGGTTTTTTTTAAGGGAGGCTGTTCTAATTATCACTTAAGAAAAATCAAAGAAAGCCCTTTATTATGGTATTTGAAAGCCTTATGTCATTTTAAGGTTTCCAAATTCATTGAAGAAATTTGCTTTGGATTTTCTTATAATGTGGATTTAGGTGATTGTATCTTCATGGTTAGTTTGTTTCCTCTGTATTTCTTGTCAAGTGGACAGATTACAGCTGTTTTTTAAATAAGTATATAGGTGGTAGTACCTGAAGTCACAATGCCCAATTCTCTGTAACGACTTTAAAAAAAATACCTACTACTGTTAATGTAGCGTGGGATCCAAAGAAAATCACTTAAATTATCGTATCTTACTAGAAATAGGCTAGATTTTATTCTGTTCTTTTAAGATGATTGTCAGATGGCATTATACAGTCCTTTTTGTTACGGTCCCACATAAATGCTTTATGGGTGGATGGTGTGTAGAACAGTAATTAGCTTTGAACTTTCAGCATTGAGGGAGTATGGAAAGAGAAGCTGAGAGAACTGAATTGGAAATGACAGTGTATGCATCTTAATTTCCCTTTTTGTCCCCCCTTTGTTTTGGACCTGCCTTGCAGTAGGAGAGCAGCTGTTAAAGTCTCAATCAGCAGACCCTTTTTCAAACCTTGAGATGGATGCTGGCATCTCTAATGTCCAACGAAGTCAGAGCTGGCTCAGCAGCATTGGCCCTACCCATCATGAGATAGACACAGCCACGTCCCATGGACCACAAATGCAAGATGCCTTCCTGTCACCTTTATCTAATAAAGGTAAGTGTCACTTTATTTTTTTATTTTTTTTATTTTACTTTTTAAAGATTTTCTTTATTTTTAGAGAGAGGGGAAGGGAAGGAGAAAGAGAGGGAGAGAAACATCAGTGTATGTTTGCCTCTTAATGTGCTCCCAACTGGGGACCTGGCCCAAAACCCAGGTATGTGCCCTGGATTGGAATTGAACTGGTGACCCTTTGGTTCACAAGTCAGAGCTCAGTAAAGGTCACTTTAAATCCTAGCTCTTCTTTACTTCCTTTGGAAGAAAGATTATGTGCACTTCAGAGGTAAGTTTCACTCTTTCCTTCGGAGCTGTTTCCTTGAGTATTGATTGCCCTTTAGTATCTGCTGGAGATGCAGATAGTCACCAGAACAAGACTAAATTTGCCTTGAATCTATACTTCACTATGTTTATTTTAGGTAAAATTAAACATATCAACATTAATAGATGAACTTTTGCAGCCAATTTTAATGATACAAAAATACTGACTTTAAACCACAAGTAAACAAAATCTTACCTATCCCCATATTAAAAAATTACTTTTTTTTCACAAGTGTACCTGTTTCATTAAAAAATTGTACTCAGTTATCTTTTTTTTTTATTTCATTGATTTTAAAATGTGGACATTGTCCTTGCAGCTTCCTATGTAATATCTTTAATTTTGCCTCTTAGCCTTTAAAACCTAAAATATTTACTGTCTGGCTCTTTACCAAAAAATGTGTGCTAACCTCTGCTCTTCTATTAATGAGTAAGTTAAAAATTGAGGAATTTTTTAAGTGATTTATTTTGCTTAGGTTTATATAATTACAGGAACCTTAAGTAGCAATTCATAGATGGTTTTTTACGGTTTTCTTAATGGTCAGGTGATCACCTAAAGTTTGATTTCTGGTCTGTTGTCACTGTTACCTGAGCTTCTGCTGTGTGGGTTGGCTTCTAGCTGCCATTAATTGTTTTTGTGGTAGAATACACATAAAATTTATCAACTTAACCATTTTTAAGTGAGCAGTTAGTCGTTTTTACAGTTCCCATTGTTGTACAACCAATCTCCAGGACTCCTTTCATCTTATAAAACTTAAACCCCTTAATAACACCTCTCCACTCCTCCCTCAGCTGCTGGCAAACAACATTCTATTTTCTGTCTCTGAATTTCACTACTTTAGACACTTTATATAACTGAAATCATTCAATATTTGGCTTTTGTAACTGGCTTCTTCATAGTTTAGTTTATTTCCTCTGTATTTCTTATCAAGTGGTCAGAGTACAGCTATTTTTTAAATAGGTATACAAGTAGTAGTAGTATGTTTTTCCATTTGAAGTCACAATGCCTGATTCTCTCTAATAACTTTAAAAAAATACCTATTACTATTAAGGTAGCATGGGAATTTTAGCAACGGGTTTAATGTTTTGGTTTCAAAACCTTCAGAAGAAATCAACACCTGAGGACAGCTAATATTTAAAATTAAAATAAAACATTTTCTCCCTGGCTGGTAGCACAGTGGACAAAGTGCTGGCCTGTGAACCCAAAGGTCACTGGTTCGATTCCCAGCCAGGGCACGTAACAAGGTTGCAAGCCAGGTCTCCAGCCAGGTCAGTAGCTGGAGGCTGGTGAAAGGCAACCACACATTGATGTCTTTCTCCACTCTGCCTCTCTCCCTTCTCCTCTCTCTAAAAATAATAAGATCTTTTTAAAAATCATAATAATAAATAAAACATTTTCTACATGAAGTTAGTTTATAACTTTTGGCACTTCTTCGTCAGGTGATGAGTGCAGTATTGGTTCAGCCACGGACTTGACTGAAAGTAGCTCCATGATGGATGGGGACTGGACAATGGTGGATGAAAATTTCTCCACGCTCAGTCTAACTCAGTCAGAGCTAGAGCACATCTCCATGGAGTTGGCAAGTAAAGGGCCTCACAAATCCCAGGTCCAGCTTCGGTGAGTTTCTCAGCATTTTGAAAGCACAGAGTGCCTCTGTGGGCTATCCGGGCAAATACAGTAGAAGGGCTACATTCGGGATAATGATTGCCTTTCTGAACATCTGTGGATTCTTCTTAGCTCCATATTTCCTTCTCAGTTGCTTTGTTTCTGTTTATATATAGATATTTGCTACACATCTTCATGGAGGCAGGATGTCTGGACTGGTGCATTGTCATAGGCTTGATTCTTAGAGAATCCTCGATAATCAACCAGATTTTGGTTATTATACAGACTACAGAGGTAGATGGAGAGATGTTACAGAACATAAAGACAGGGCTGCATGCAGTGGAACGATGGGCCTCTACAGATTGGTAAGTGCTGGTTTCCTTAGGCTTCTTTCTTGACTGTCCTTTCACATTAAGGCTTTAGTTCTGGTTCATTTATTTGGAGATTTTTAGGTTAGTCAAAATAAAAATGCATAGGTTCATTTTTTAAATATTTTCTTTAATTACCATTCTGTACCAAACATTTAGATAAGTAATGTCCAGTGAGATAGTTTTGGTCATTTTAAAATGAAAATGAGTCCCTGGCTCTGGCTCAGTGGATAGGCAACGGCCTGCGAACCCAAAGGTGGCTGGTTTGATTCCCAACCAGGGCACGTAACTAGGTCTCCAGCCAGGTCTGTAGCTGGAGGCAAGCGAAAGGCAGCTATACATTGATGCTTCTCTCCCTTTCTTCCTCCCTCCCTGCTCTTCTCCCTAAAAATAATGAATAAAACCTAAAAATGTCTTCTTGAAAAGATAAAAACTTAAAAGTTCATATGAATTTTACATTCCATGGCCGTCGCTAGCAAACCCAAATTAAGAGTAGTGGATGGTAATAAAACTCAAGTAAGATGGTCTAGAATAAAGGGCCCTTTAGTTTTTTTTTTTAAGAGAGAAAGAATAGTGGATGAAGTTAGAGCCTTGGGTTCTAGCCCTCGGTCACCAATTATGTGTGGATTTTGGGTTTTCCTTTCCTTGGATCAAGTGTTTCTTAATTGATAAATTGATTTAGCTTCTCTGAAAGTTCTTTTTGAAGTCTGAGTTCATGGTTGTTCCTTACACTATGGAATATGATTTTTAATTGTAACACTAGATAATTTACTCCTTCCTAGTGCTCAGAAATTTAATACTCATACTAATGCTACATGCAGCCTTCTATATTCTGGTCCAGGCACTGAAGAAAACTTCCCTTTCTACCTCCCTGGACTGCCTGCTGTCCCCCCATAGTCTTTCACTGACCTTATTGCATCAACGCTTAGTAAGAATTGATCCATCGCGCTCTATGGAGCCTTTTGAATACAGCAGATGAGAACTAATTTCCTTTCTCTTCTACACAGTCCTGGATATAAGCCATTTTTGAACATCATTAAGCCACAACTACAGAAGCTCAGTGAGATAACAGAAGAGCAGGTCCAACCTGAAGCCTTCCAGCCAGTAACCATAGGTAAGACGCCCGAGCAAACCAGCCCCCGGGCGGAGGAGAGCAGGGCCTGCTCAGGCCTCGGAAGCCTCCCCCAGGGCGAGGTCGGAGGGAGCAGCTTGGTCAGCGGGAAGGAGGAGGACACGACCAGAGCAGAGCAGGAGGAACCTTTTCAGGATGGGACTTACGACTGTTCTGTGTCCTAATGACAGTGGGATGCCGTCACCAAGGGCAGTATTAATTAATTAGCAGCGAGTGTGCAACTGAGGATGGACATTGTAACGAGTGATGTAACCAGGATAAAAGCTCAGCTCAGAGATTTGATAAGGTATTAAATTTTAACTAACTCTCCTCTAAGAAATCTGTCTCCATAAAAATGTGGTATCCAAGTCAGTCATCTTTCATAAAACTTTTAAGCTTCCTTAGAAAGTAATAAGGAATACTGTACAGATGTACATGAGAATATTTTGGTTCTATGTTTAAAGGTTGGTAGCTCTTAAACCATAGGGATTGTTTTTGTTTTGCCCTAGAGGAGCTTACTTTTTCTCTGTATAGCTTCTTACATGTTTTCTGGTCCAGCGTGCGTCCAGACTGCTTTTTAAAAATAAATGCTAAGGTGCTTGCTCTAGTTCATCAGGTACCTGAGCTACCCCTAATGCCCCCTTAGATCGAGAGCACCAGACTCACTAATTGGGCCTCCTGAATCGATGCTGCCCTGGTACAGCACATGCCAGTGCGAGGGGGCCGAGTCCCCGGCTGCTCTGCCTGTTAAATCCTGTCCTGATGTGACAGGAGCTGCTGCCCTGTGAGTCTGTGTGCGCACTTGAGTCCCGCTGGGTCACCGCAGGCAGAGGTCTGAGGGGCTCTTACCAACTATGCTCTTAGATGCCACTAAACTATTTTGTAGCAAAGAACTTTTATCTTTTTTGTGAATGCTCTTGTGTAAATATATGCAAAGGCACTGTTCATATTTTTAGGGCTTGTATTATATATAATTTGCAAGGTTTTATGCTGGATTCTGCATGGCTGTGTATACTCACTCTTGGAATAAAGACAGGGGTTGCTGTTTCCAAATCTGAGCATTCTTCACAGAGGAAGACAGGTGGCATGGTCATAAAGTAACAGAAATGGTTACAGTGATCATGAAATGAAATAGGTTTTGTGCGAATTAATGGAGTTTCTTATTTATTTGCTTTTGTAAATTGAATAGAACTGGGAGTTTTATGTAAATAGACAGCTGACTCCTGTATCATTACGGCTAAAAATTAGTACGTATAGAATGCATTCTTGGTTGTAATTTTTTAAATATTTTATGTATTTCTAGATACAACTTAAATTTTAGTTTTCATACATTATGAAAACTGCATACTCTTACTTGCTTCACATAGCCACTGTATGTACTTCTGATTACCTTATAACAGTATTAATTTAGATAGCTTGGTTTGTACTGTGCAATTTGAACAAAGGAATGCAATGTTATTTTTTACAAAAACTTATTTTTATAATAACAATGTATTTGATGTGGACCAACTTCATACCACTATGTAAAACAGCCTCTCTTCTCATAGTGCAATTACAGTTTAGAACTAAAACTTGGTCCTCTATCCTTAGTTTTTAAAGTAAATGGCTAGATTTAGTTGTCCTAGCCAGGTTTTCTTTGAAGGGAAACTGAAAACCATTTTGAAATCACTTAATTCAAAATTCATCAAACTGTTTTAAATTACTGGATTTGGTAATTTACTGTCATTTACTTTTTACATTACAAGTGCAATAATTTCACATACTGAAACTCTTGAATGGGTGGAATATGTGATTATTGGTACCTGGTCCTTCTGGTGCTACTTTTATTTAAGGCTTTGATTTAAACCACCTTTCCCCAAATCTTAAGATAAAAATGTTTCCCATGTGAGTACACACAGCTCAGCAAGAAACTAAACTGAAATTTCTTCTCCTGCCCGAGTCCACTAGGAGAAGGACTAGCATTAATTACTTTTGTGCTTGGTGTGAATATTCAGTCAATAAAAATGATTTACCATTGTAAACAGCTGTGATCTTTTCAAATACCCTTATGTGCTGCTGGGTTCATCTTGCATTCATCAAAGCATGACATCAGTTAGGCAGCCTGTGTTCCTGTGGTTAATGCCATAAACAATGTCTTCTAGAAAATACTTGGTTTTCAACTAATAGGAATGAGTGGCCCGAAAGGGGGTTGGCAGGGGGGACAAGTTTACAGAAAATTTCTCTGGTAATTTGTTATGTACTTTAATTTTTAAAAACACATTTTTATTTTGCCTTGTTTGGATCACATAACAATTATTTAAGCCATAATTTTAACCAATGAGTTTAAATATTCAGTATATTCAAAGTTTAAATTATTTGCTAATACCAAAATAAGTTGTTCGGGGGTAGAGTCAACCACTGCTTGTAATTAAAGTTGCTGCTACTTGTAATGTGTTTTGTTTTTGATTTTTACTTGGTAAAGGGCAATGAAATCATTACATGAAGTTTTGTTTATTCACCATCTCAGGTTACCAGCAAAGAGTTAGTATTAAAACCTCAGAAATATTCTTTTGATTATAATTCCACCTCTTAGAATTTTTCTTAATAACAAATTTAGATGGATTTAATATTTATTTATATGCAGTGTTATTTAGAATAGGAGTGTGAAGAGTTGGCAGCATCCTAGATGCCTGACAACACGAGATTGGAATAGACAGTCCATGCTGATGACATGAAGAGTGTTTAAATTACTATCAGAAAGTGATATAAATCATGCATACAATGACTTCCACCAAACAAAACTTTAGATGTAAAAATGTAGAGAACAGGTATCATTATTAATAGGTGGGATTGAAAATTATTTTGACTTTTTCCTATACCTAAATCTCTGTCTATGGATTTGCCTAATTTGGGTATTTCATATAAATGGAATCATTATGTGGCTTTTGTTTGTCTAGCTTCTTTCACTTACTTTGATGTCCATCTCTGTATATCAGTACTTCATTCCTTTTTGAGACTGGATATTACATTTTATGGATATACTAGCTTATTCATTGTTTTCTTAAGAGACTGGGTGGTTTCCACTTTCTGATTGTCATATGTACAAGTACTTTTTGTGTGACATATTTTCTGTTCTGAAGTGGAAATTCTGAGTCATATGACTGGTTGATTTTTTGAGAAATGCTTAACTGTATCCCAAAGTGCCTGTGCCATATTTTTAGACTCTCACTAGCAGTGGAGGATGGTTCCTGTTCCATCAGCACTTCTTACTGTTGTAAGGCCATCTGCCTTAATACGTGAGGTGGTGTTTCAGTGTCGATTTGCATTTCCCTAACGACTGTCTTCTAGGATTAATAATCTCGTGATTATTAGCCATTTGTATGTTGGGTAAAAATGTTCACGTCCTTTGCCCATTTCACGATTGGGTCATTTATCTTTCTGTTGTTAATTTGCAGGTTATGTATTTGGGATACTAGACCCTTATCAGATACGGATTTCCTCCACTCTCTGAAAGTAGAGAATTCTTAGGAAACCTTTGTAAGCTGAGGTGGCGTAAAGCAAAAAGTGTTCTCTGCTTTCAGAAACTTTGTGCTATATGGCACTTGGCTTTTTTGGAAGATCTACATTAGTATGGCAACAGCTTTTCTCATAAAAGCAAAAAAATCCTCTTGGGATTTCTTTTCATTAGCAAAAGCAGGCATTAATACCAACCAATGTTTTCTTCTGAGAGTTTTATAGTTCTAGTGCCTGCATTTTGGTCTTTGATCCATTTTTAATTTTTTTGTTTAGGGATATTCAGTATCTGAGAACCATTTACTGAAGACTTTTTTTTTTTTCCCATTGACTTGTCAAAACTCAACTATTAATATATGGGTTTATTTCTGGACTAATTGTACTACTTTAATCTATGTGTCTACTCCTAATGCCAGTACCACACTGTCTTAATTACTGTTGCTTTGATGTAAGAAGTCTTGAAAGCATAAGTTGTAAGTTTTTCTCAAGACTATGCTGGTTCTTCTGGGTCCCTTGCACTTCCATAGAAAATGTAGGATCAGCTTATCAGTTTCAGCACATGCGTCCACAAAAGTTAGCTGGGATTTTGATAGGGGTTATATTCAGTCTATAGATCAATTTGGAAAATATTGCCATCTTAATGTTAAGCCTGCTAATCTTGAATGTGCTTTTTCCAGCAATGTCTTATAGTTTGCAATGTAAAAATTGTGTTGTTAAGCTTATTTTTAATTATTCTTGATGCTTTTGCAAATAGAAGTATTTTTTGATTGTTCTTTATTAGTACACATAAATACAACTGCTTTCTGTGTATTGATATTGGATCCTACAACACTGCGGAGTTTACTTCTTAACTGGAACATTTTGTGGATTCCTTAGGATAGGATTTTCTATCTAGAGCATGTCATCTGCAGCTAATTTGGATATCACTTGCCAAACCACTCTGGCCAGACCCTCCAGTATGACAGTCAATGAAAAGTGGGAGTACTGGACATCTTTGTCTTATTTGATTTTGAAAGAAAGCAGCATTCAGTCATCATAAATTATTTTTTTAAGAGATTACCTTTGTTAGATTGAGGAAGTTCCCACCTTAGTTGAGTATTTTTATCGTGAAAAGGTGTCAGGCATTGTGAACAAATTTTTTTATTGGCACATTCGTAGAGACGAACATATATGGTAATTGTCCTTTATTAGTGATATATTGCGTTTTTTTTTTTAGGATGGTAACCCAACTTTGCATTCCTGAAATAAATCCTACTTGATCATGGTAATAGGGGAAAACTTGGAGAAAAGAAATGATCGATATATTTTTACAAATCAAATAACAGTATCAAAAATATATATTGATGTACTTCATAATTGGCTATTTTTTAAATAAAAACTGACACAAGGAGGCTAAGTGCAGTTTGGCTTTATTGGCCATAAATTTGGTGAAGTGTTTTAGGAATGTCATTTAGTTGTTTCACCTTGTACTGAACTGTTTTCAAGGAAACTGACTCAAAAATTTAATTTTCACAGAGATGTGGGTACTCAGAATTCATCCTTTAGCCAGGGTACTCATTCTAATTTCCTCCCTCCTATCTCTGTCCCCCAACAAAAGAACACTTAATAGCCTTTCAGGTGGTCGTCTTCGCCAATGGATATAATTTAAAACTGCTGAATATGCTGACATTCAACACTCACCAAATATTGAGTCATTAATTAATGTGAAATTCAGATGCACAGCCTCATTCCACAGCAAAAAGGATTCCAGTTGAAGTAAACATGCTCACATGTTTGCTCACATGTTTGCTCACATGACCCATCTAGGTCTTTTAATAGCAATTTTTTTTTAAAGGCTTTTAAAGGCTCTATAGACTTGAAATAACTTCAAATAGGATACAGGATAACACAAACAATATGTATTTTTCTGTTAAAGACTCTAGTATATTAAAAAGTTTATTTTGGTAATATTGTAAGGCAACAGTTAATCCTCAAATCAGAAAACCAGTGAAAGGAAGTGGACAGACATCATCATTCTTCCTGAGTCAGCAGGTAGTTTATGGCCCCCTCAGTGGTAACATTTTAGGAACCCTGTCATGCTTATTTACATCTGCTAAACTGGAAACAAATAACTTCATGCAACAATCTTTTTTTTTTTTTTTTTTGGTCCAACACAGTGTAAATTTTAAGAACAAATTCCTTCAAAATCACAATTTACACTTTTCCTTACATTTAAATGTGCAACTTATATTTAAATTCTGGAGGAAATGATGTGTCTTAGAAGAATGAATTATTCAAATGACCAGGTACTAAAAAAAATTATTTTAGAGACTGCTGATCTGACAGTGGTGCAATTACCAAGAGAGCCCTGAATACTGGAATTAATCATTTCTGGCACTAAACCATCTTCCAGAATACTAAGCATGCCCAGAGACCAGTGAGCATCTTTTTTAAGACCTTGCACAATATGAAAGGTTTATAACACTAAAGAAAACCAAAACCAAAAGAATTGTTTACATATGAGGATATCATTCAAAGGCAAAAGGAAAACCATGATTATTACTGAAAAGGAGAACTATTCTCCCCAAAGGAAAAAAAATAAAAACGAACTCTTTGTGTTTCATACAATATCCTTCTACAAAACTTGGAGTTTTGCCTTTTTTCCTCCTGTAAATAATTTCTGATAGTGAATTTCAGATTACTCACAGGGACAAAGATACTTCTTATACAGTCATCCCTTAGGATCCACAGGGCAGAGGGTTACAGCACCCATGCGGATATCCAAACCCACAGATGCTCGAGTCCCTTACATAAAGTAGTGTAGTGTTTGCTTATAGCCTACATACATCCTCCTTTAAATCATCTCTATATTCTTACAATACAATGTAAATTAGTTGTTATGTTGTATTTTTTAGGGCATAAGGGGAAAATATCTATACGGATAGAACCATTTGTAGGTCTAACTACATAGTACATGTCAGTAACAACTTTTTTTCCCCTGAATATTTTCCATTTGTGGATGTGGAACCTGCAGGTATGTATGGAGGATGAGTGACTATATTTTGAAATTCATTGAGATATTACTGTTTATAATATACCTTGTATGGAAAAGTTAGAAACACTTTCAGCTTTATTACTGCCTGACATAAATGTAGCAGGAGCCAGGCACTTGAAGCTAGTAATACATGGTTTCTACAAAGTCAATAAATAAAAGCAATGGCTCCAATGTCCATGCCTGTCACTGCCAGCATGTTACCCTTCAGCTCTATGTGGACCCAGTCAGTTTTATGAGAGGCACAAATTAAGCAACATGGGGAGTATGATTAGGGAACTTCAAGAACTTCCTCCCATAATGCACACTTACTGTGCTCTTTCTGTTCCAATGGATCCAAGTGCCAATTTTTAAAATTTTTACTAGGCTGGCTTTTCTTTAAAATGTTTTTTGAGGGGCCTGTGCCTGCTAAACTCAGAACTTATCCAACTTAGAATTAGTGCAATTTTTACATTTCTTAACAGAAAAAAATGAAGCGGGCAGCATTTACCACTGAACTCACCAAACTCTTCCACTGCTGGAGCCAAGAATCCATCAGAGCCACTGCTGTGACATCCCTTACAAGCTACATAGTCATCTTCAATTGCAGAGCACCTGCAAGTCCTAGGACTGCCATTATGCAGGATCTGAACCCCAGTAACTATAGGTACAGGGATCTTGTTCCAGTATAAGCCACAACCTCAACTTTCAAGAAAGCCAGCTTTGCTGGACATGTAATTTATCCAGAATCCAATCTGTTCAGCTGGCTGGAAACAAAAAGAAGGACCCAGTGCATCAATAAAATTATGCTTTTAAGGATTAACCTTGGATAACAGAAAACTCCCTCCTACAAAACAAAGAGAATAAATATTTATAAAATGCTTAGCCACCATAGCAACTCAGTGCTCTGAGGAAGGAGTTACAGTCGTATACTTGCAGACACAACACTGAACCAAAAGAACCTGTGAAAACCCAGAGGAGAATGTAGCTGGACGTTCTTAAACTGGGCAGGTGGAGATGGGGAACAGATAGGTTTCAGGGGGAAGCAGGCATCGAAATAACTTCACAATGGTGGATCTCAGTACCATTTGTCAAAGGGCTGGGAGCACCAACTCTGCACAAGTTATCGAGGCGCAAAGCACACATGAAGCTGCCTAAAGAAGCACAGCTCTCAGCACAGGCTGGGACCTCAAAAGTCCACTAGGTCTTCCCAGTGCTTGAAAGAGCCTTTCTAATGACCTCCAGTTAGGTCTTAAGGGACCTCCAGTAATTGGTAGTTTACCCACCATCCACCAACACAACAAATGTTCTTGGGCTTTAATTGGAAATGTCATCTGTCTCCTTAACAATGATGAGCCTGTAGTCTTTTAGATCCTAAGGGGAGAACTGCTGAAGTGGTTTGTTACCTTTTGTCCTTAAGGTTGTATACAATGACGTTAGTGTAGTGGCAGTACCCACCCACATGTGCTTAAACACCACAAAACTGGCATTTTCAAGTGTCAAAAGATCATGTATACCCCACAGCAAAATCGTTACAGCGCTTAATCCTGAAGTGTTAGTCCGCAAAGCTCTTTGAACATATGCTCATTGAAATTCATTAACTTACGTTACAAATATCTATGTAGCATAAGGAGAAAACATGTCACATGAGGCATCCCAGGGGGCATTTACTTCAAACTCTTTCACAAGGTTAAAACACGTAGAGGCTGTAGGTGCACACCCAGGCAGACGGAAATGTCCAGTCTGGGAATTTCTCTTTCAGAGCATCCAGCTGGGAGGATCTCTTGTCTTCCCCAGAAAAATAATGGGCAGCAATGGCCACAGTGACTATTCCCTCTGGCTGTTCTTCTAAGACCTGGAGAGAAAATTAGTTAGTTTTCTAGCTCTGTGAAGGCAGAATATTGATCCCAAGTATACGATCCTTGCCAAATACCACCTGGGAACCTAACCAATGATACCAGCAATGCTGGGAAATTCCCACCTGTATTTCTATCCAGAACTGCCATGCAGAGGCTTGGAGTCCATGGGAGTAAAATACAAAGTAGTCCCCTCCTTTACTTGTGGCCGGAGTGCCACTGCCAAGAGACCACTGAGAAAGTGTCGACCCTTTGTGAGTTCGAACATAGAAGGACATATGGCTTGGTCCTGTAACATGAAAGGAAGGAATGTCAGTTAGAACGACCTTTTAAGAAGCATCAACAAGAAAAGCAATTAAGCCACCACCCAAACCAGACCAAAGTTCATGCCTTTTATCACTTTAAAGACCTATTTGAGGCTTGCCAGTGTGGACTGCCAGCGTTTATCGCACGGGTTAAGTAATGAGCAGCAGGGAAGGCGCAGACTTGACAATGAGAAAACAGCTTTAAGTCTCAGCCCTGTCATGAGAACCTAGCACTTGAGCCTTTCTTCAGAAATCGAGAGAATAAGCTTCATCTAACTAGGAGATAACTGCAAAAGCTATAGCAAAAGAACTGATGAGAATTATCTAAATATATTCATAGGCAAATACTGAGATGTGAGGGTGGAAGACGAATTTAAGAATGTTGCATGTAACAAACATGGGAGTGAAAGAGGACATGGGAGTGAAAGAGGGAAGTAGAATAAACACACTGTTGCCCGTGTAGGCCAAGAGTTAAAGAATGCCATTAAAACCCAACACTCGGATAGTGAAAAGCTAGCAGGGTGATCAAAACAAAAATACTTCCTGAAATACCAGAAATAATTCTTAAAGACCAAAGACACCACAGAAAAAAGAATAAAACACACAGAACATTGGTCATAAAAATAACTGTGACTAGACCTGAGATACCCCTAAAAGAAAAGTTTTCAACTTGGCTTACAAAGACAACCTAAGTAAGCATATAGTACTACAGTCAAAGAACATGCTTAAAGGAATTCAGAAAAGGTAAAAATAAAGGTACAAACAAAGGTATTTCAGGCAAGTGGACACAATTTTTAAAAGACCTCGTTGATAATCAGAAGAAAACAATTCAAGACAAAAAGCACTAAAAGACACAAAGATGAGATTCACATAAAAATTATTAATTCTGAATGTCAAGTAACAGCCAATTACTTTATGAAGCAAGTACTTTAGGAGATGCAAGATGTATATATAGAAACATAAAAGACTAATATTCCACCCTCGCTATAAGACATCAATTGAACAAAAAATGGACATAAAAGACCTAAACAAAATGATCAGTGAAATAGACCATATGTATGTAAAACTTTACATAGTAATGCAGAATATATCAAGTGGGCATAAAACAGTCATAAAAATCTCAGGTCACAAAAGAAATAGCAAAGTTCTATAAAATTAAGATTATAAATAACACTGATTACAATTTAATAAAATGTGAAATTATCAACAGCTTTCCACCTGGGAGTTAAAAAGTCTATTCAAAAGACTCATGGGTAAAGGAGGAAAAATTATTAGGGAAATTTTTTTAAATAACAAAAATACTACACATAACAGAAACTACTGGATACATATAAAAGGAAAACATAACAATAGCATATTTTTCAGTAAAATAAAAATAAAATGCACAAGTTAGGAAATACTGGAGATAAAATCAGAAATCAATGAAACGTAAAGAACAAAACCTACTTTAAACAGTCTTATTTTTAAGAAAATAATGGGGGTGGGCTGGGCAGAGGAGGGCAAAGGGAAAAACTGGGACTCTTAAGACAACCACTCGCTGACTTGGTTAAGAGTCTGCAGGGGAGGGAACAGCAAATCAAGTCAGTCACGCGTGAGTGCTTTATGGACCCTCTGTACAGTACTAATGACTGAAAACCCGGATGAAAGGGATACTTTTCTAGGAAAATACAGATGACCAAAACCGAACACAGCTATAATGCTTAAGCAGACTTAATTACCCTAGAAAATGTTAATAAGCTACCCCACAAAGAAGCACCAGGCTCACGTGGTTTCAGAGAAATTCAAGCCAACTTTTCAACCAAATATTTCCAATGCTCCATAAACTGTCCCAAAGCATTGAAAATTAAGGAAAACTTACCAAAAACTGTTTTCATGATTATAACATTTATGATGTTTTTACATTTACAGTGCATAACATTGATACCTAAATTTAATGAGTTCAAAACAGACCAATAACATTCATGAGTATTAATGCAAAACTTTTAAATAAAATATCAGCAAACACCCAATATCATAGTAAGAAAATAATTAGGCCATTAGATGGAATATACCATGTTAAGATATCCAAGGAAGAGAAAAGCCTGAGATTATATTTATAGATGGTATTTTAAAAAGCCTTTCACAAAATTAAAGCCCATTCCTTAAAAAACATTAACATGATAAAAAAAAATAATCTTAGTTCGAAGGCTATCTTGCTTAATAGGAAAAGACTAGAGACATTTGTACTGACAAGAACAAAGCAAGATTGCTACTACCACAACAGCTATACGCTATGCTAGAAGCATTAGCCACTTACACAAGTCAGTCAGGCATGTGAATGGTAAAGAAAAAATAAAACTACATTTGCAGATAGTATGCAATAGTCAACAAGTTATACCTGAGTTCTGTGTGTGTATAGCTGTCAGGCTCAGAGTGGTTTTCAAGAGTAGTTACTCAAAAAGAACCTGCAACAGAGACATGGCAGAGCCTAAAATACGTACTATCTGGCCTTTTAAAGTCTGGCAATTCCTGGTATATTTGGAGAACCCTTGGCCGGGTCATTGGGTATAGTCCCAATATGCCAAGGCTGCAGGGTTGATGCCCAGTCAGGGCACACATGGGAATCAACCATGCATAAATAGGTGGAACAAGTTGATGTCCCTCTCTCTCTCTGAATGAAATTAAACCATAATGAAAATGAAAGATTCAGTGAAGCTGCAAGACATAAAAGTGATACACAAAAATCATTTGCTTTCATAAATACAATTTACAAGTTAAAAAACATACTGGTAGAAAAAAAAAACTGTAACAGCAACAAAACCTAAACAAGAAAAATTTCAACACTCCTGAAAGACACAAAAGCAGATTTGAACAAATAACAGTCCAAGTTCATGGATAGACTCAATATTGTAATATCAGTTCTTTAGTTATAAGTTTAATATTGTATCCCCCAAATGCCAATTAGTGGTAGGTTTAATATTAGAGTTAATACTCAAGTTAATATGGAAAAAAACATGCAAAAATACCAAGGAAAATAGAGAAAAACAAAAGCTACAAAGAATCTTAACTGTCCCAATAGTTAACCTATAAAGCAATAACTTTAAGTGTGGTAACTGGTGCACAAATAAATACACACATATAGACTCAATTTTTTTTCTGATTTCTTGACATTTGTAATCACAAAACAAAGATGCCACAAAAAAGGCATAGGTGTGCAACTTGCCTGCCAGGAATCTGTATTTTACTGGAATTCTCCAAACTACATGCAGAATAGAGAAAAGTGGATTTTTTGTGCTTCCTTTTTTACAGCCTGATGATTAAAATTAGAAATACTTATTGCATGAACAAGAAAACCAGTAAGTGCGAAATAAATTTATTTCTAATTAAATTTTAGAACCTTAGAGAACAAAAGTATTCACCTTCAGAACTGTCAGCTAGGGCATTTAATTCCCATAAGTACTTTGCTCCATTGGTTAACTATCAAAAAGAACCTTGACCTCTACCCTCATACACAAAAATTAATTCAAGGGGGATCACAGACCTACACATTAAAGCTAAAGCTATAAAGTTTTTAAAAGAAAAAATAATAGAAGCCATCTTTGTGACCTCTAGGTAGGCAAGAGTTTTTGGAGGAGACATAAAAAGCACTAATCCTGAAAGAAAAACTTGAGAAATTTTACTTTAAAAAATTTTAACTGCAATTTAGGTGTGTTCACCTTGGGGCACACCCACTCAAATCTCCTGTTCAAGGGAATTTCCTTGTTCCTAAATTTTACGGGTCTCCACAAGATTTACAACCAGGGGAGCAATGGGCAGTGGCAGCTCATCCCAGGACAACCCCTTGAACTTTCTAAAATCCCCCTTTGCTCTGACTTTGCAGAGAGATGACAGCAGCCCCACCCAGGCCCTCCTGTTGCTGCTTCTGTCCTAGGGCCACCCTTGCTTCCCTTTCCCGGGCTTCAATAAATGTATTGTTAAAATAAAGAAAAACTTCTGCAAATCAGAAGATACCATAAAATGGGTGAAAAAATCTTGATAACAGATATATTAAACAGAAAATAATAGTATTTTTCATCTGGAATAGTATATAAACTCCTACAAGTCACTAACTCCAAGTTTTTTAAAGGGAAAAAGATATGAACAAACCGAAATATATGAATAGCCAATAAGCACTTAGAAAAGCATTTCATGTCATTATTACAGAAATACAAGAGATACTACTAAGCATCCACTAGACATGGTAAAAATGAAAAACACAGGAGAGCCCTGGCTGGTGTGGCTCACTGGATTGAGCACTGGCCTGCGAACCAAAGGGTCCTCAGTTCGATTCCCAGTCAGGGCACAGGCCTGGCTGCAGGCCCCATCTCCAGTTGGAGGTGTGTGAGAGACAGCCACACACTGGTGTTTCTCTCTTTTTCTTTCTTTTTCCCTTCACCTCTCTAAATAAACATCTTTTAAAAAATAATAAAAAATACAAGGGGGAATGCACAATGGAGGCACAGGTAGACACTTTACGACTCCCTCCACAACCAAGAAAGGATACATCTACCTCAAAACTAGAGACAACCAGAAATTCCAGAAGAACAAGCTGCACAAAGTCCAACAGACAAAGATAAAAAGTAAAAATCCAGACAGGCAGGAGGGGCGGAGCCAGGACACACAGGACTTGTATGACAGTGCTTAGTTCAGCAGCTGCAGCAGCACAGCAACTACAGAGCAGCAAAAAGCACGGTCACCATTTTTTAAAGGAAGGAGGGACACCTGGGGAGTGTTCCTGGTACTAGACAGACTGAGCGGCTTGTGGTTCCAGCACCAGGGAAAATAAAGCCTCGTTGCTTCTGACTGAAAACCAGCGGGGGTTTGGGCAGAGGAAGAAACTGCCGCTCTCAGCAGAGTCTGTATGTTCAGAGGCCCCCACGGTCCTGGAACATCTGCAGACCCCCCTACTCTGGGAACCACAGGCAGGGCAACAGTTACAGAGGCACCGGTCCCAAACAGGAAGCAGGAGAAGTGCCTGGAAAAGGGGCAAGTGCTGAGCAAGCAACTGCTCCCTCTCAGACACCCCCACATACCGCACCACAGCGTGGTGAAATGGGTCACCTGTACTGACGGATCCCTAAGGCTCTGTCTCTTACAGTGTAACAGATGCAACAGTGCTACCTAAGACCCAGAGGCAAATACAGGAGCCTGTCAAGCTGAGGAGACAGGGAGGTATGGCCCAAAAAGGGGAACAGATCAAGGTCCCAGTGGGAGAACTAAATGACAAGGAGACAGCCAGCCTAAGACTCACAGTTTAAAATGCTGGTGATAAAGATGCCCACAGACTTGGCAGATATGCTTCAGTACAGCAAACGCAGAAGGGAAAAAGGGAAGGCTATGCTAAGTGAACAAAGGAAAATACACATGAAATCAATGGTGAAGGAAAGGAAAATAAGGTTCAAATCAATGATTTGGAACATAAGGTAGAAATAAACAGTCAACCAGTACAGAATGAGGAAACAAGAATTGAAAAAAATGAGGAGAAGCTTAGGAACCTCTGGGACAACTTTAAAACGTGCTAACATCCAAATCATAGGGGTGCCAGGAGGAGAAGAAGAAGAGCAAGAAATTGGAAACTCTGTGAAAAAATAATGAAGGAAAACTTCCCTAATTTGGCAAAGGTAATAAACATACAAGTCTGGAAAGCACAGAGAGTCCCAAACAACCTAGAGCCAAAGAGGACTATGCCAAGGCACATCATAATTAATATGCCGAAGATTAAAGATAAAGAGAGCATCTTAAAAGCAGCAAGAGAAAAGAAGAGAGTTACAAACAGGTGCCTATAAGACTATCAGCTGATTTCTCAAAAGAAACTTTGCAGGCAGGAAGGGGCTGTCAAGAAGTATTCGAAGTGATGAAAAGCAAGGGTCTACAACCTAAACTATTCTATCCAGCAAAGGTGTCATTTAGAATGGAAGAGCAGATAAAGTGCTTCCCAGACAAGATAAAGCCAAAGGAGTTCAGCATCACCAAGCTATTATTATATGAAATGTTAAAGGGACTTATTTAAGAGGATCAAAATTAGGAACATTAAAAAATAAACTCATACCTAGCAAAAGAACCTAAAAAATAAAATAAACAAAGCAAACAACCAGAATAGGATCAGAATCACAGTGGAGATCACTGGCAGGGTTATCAGCTGGAATGGTGAAGAGGGTAAAACAAGGTAATGGTGCAGGGATTAGGAAACATAATTGGTAGGTACAAGATAGACAGGGAGAAGTTAAGAATAGAGAAAAGGGTGAAATCAGAGACCTTAAATTCATGAACCATAGACATGAGCTATGGTTCATCCCAAAACATAGCTTCATTCCAAAAATATTCTGCTAAGTGACCCAGACCCAGAATGTGACACACTAGATGATTCCATTTCTATGAAGTTCAAGAATGGGTAAAACAAATCTGGGAATGTAGAAGTGAGAAGTGTGGCTGCTCAGGGTCAGGGAGATTGAATGGAAATGTATGTAAGGTAACTTTCTGGAGTATTGGAAATTTTATGTCTACAGGTACATGTTAATGGGTACATGTATTCTTTAATCAAAACTATAGAACTACATCAGAGCTGTACATTTCACTATATATAAAGTAAAATATATATTATATATTAGTAATATATAATTAGTAACATATATTAGTATATATATATACTAATATAGCAAAAGGACAGGGTGAACAGCAGCAGAACCTTTTAAAAGTGAACTTCCTGTACTAGGGACTCCAAAGAAGCATAATCGATAAGCTATTTTTAAGAAATTGGCTAATTCATTTGTGAAAGCTGACAAATCCAAAATGTGCAAGGCATCTGGCAGGCTGGAGACCCAGGAAAGAGCTGCAGTTTGAATCCCAAGGCCCTGTGAGGAGGTTAGTCTTAGTACCTTCAACTGATGGGTTGAAGCCTACCACATTATGGAGAACGGTTTGTTTTACTCACATCTACTTATTTAAATGTTAATTCCATCCAAAAAATTACCCTCACAGAAAGATCTAGGGTATTTTCCCAAATACCTGAGTACTATGGCTTAGCCAAACTGACCCACAGAATTAACCATCACACTTCACAAAAAGACAGTCATTATAAAAGGAGAGATACTATCCTGGTTTGCTTATTTAAAAAAAAAAAAAAAAAATTACCCAGCAGACAAGCAAACTCTTACAGCTTCTGATGACCAAATTTTCTGTGCCTAGATAGATTTCCCTTCTAAGTGAGAAATGACCTAATAGGCTGCTTTTAAAAGAGTGGAATTGCCAAATTTAATGAGTTAATACATTTCTTGAGGACCCATTATATGCCAGGGATTATACTGGGCATCAAAAGCTGAGATGGGCAGACACGGCTCACTTCTCTGCACAACCACCACTCAGAATCGTTAGAAATCGCATTCACTGAAGTCTAACAACAATGGAATTAAAACACATTCATCCAGGTTGGTATGAGGGGCACAGACATAGAATTGGCTGGTCTTTCACCCACGTGTGGTGGGTGAAAACGGGGGGATATCTCCAGAGTGAGGAATCCTAGCCCCAGGTCCCCCAGCCTAGGTTTCCGGTGCCGGGAAGATAAGCCCCCACAAAATCTGGCTGCAAAAACCAGTGTAAATTGAGTCAGTGGAAGAAATTCCTGGAGCCCCAAGCAGCTTCCCTTACTGAACCCGCACACACACCCCTACTCAGACTCTCTCTCTCTGAGCTCCAGGACTGGGGTAGCAGCTTGAAACATGCCAGTGGTACACAGGAGGAAACTGAAGTGTCTGGTATCAAAACAAGAAGAGGCCATTGTTCCTTTTCTAAAACCTCCTCCCCACCACAGAGCCAGCAAGCTGGTGCCATATCTGAGAGTCCATCAACCTGGCTAACACTATTTGACCCATCTTAGAGATCCCCAGAGGCTCCACCTCACCCAGCTAAGGGGCCCACCCAAGCTGCCTTTCGATATGAACCACTGGTCTTGGCTCAGGCTTCACCATTTCCTAAATCTTCTCCAACGAGCTGCAGCTTCCATCAGTGAGCCCTAGGCCCTGCATCAGCAGCAGCCGGCCACCATTCCCAGGATGGCTTCACCTGGGAATCTCCAAGCCCAGCACAAGCAGCGGCATCTCAGATTGTTGAATAGCTCAGGCAGGGTGGCCCTGGGCAGAACACAAGTGGGGACGGACCTTGTCTTGCACCACCTGGGAAACCCCAGGGCCAGCGCACCCAGTGGACAGCTATAGACCACATCAAACCACCACCACCCTGGCCCCACATAGCTGACCCTCCATGAAGAACAGAGGTTGGTGGTCAGTGGTCACAGCCAGTCTTTGCAGCTGACTGGCCTGGGTAAATCCCTCCCATTGATCTGCCAACAGCAACCAAGACTCAACTACAAGAGGAGGGTGTACTCAGCCTGCACAGAGGGCACACACACTAGGAGAACCCAGCCTGGGTGACAGGGGAGGCTGTGCCACTGGACCCTATAGGGCACCTACTACATTAGGCCACACTACCAAGACAAGTCAAAGCAGTTCTACCCAATACATAGAAACAAACACAGGGAGGCTGACAAAATGAGGAGAGAAACATGGTCCAGATCAAAGAACAGATCAAAACTCCAGAAAAAGAGCTAAACAAAATTCTAAGTAATCTATCAGATGCAGGGTTAAAAACATTGGTTATAAGGATGCTCAAGGAACTTCATGTGGACCTCAACAGTATAAAAAAGATCCAGTCAGAAATGAAGGATACACTAATTAAAATGATGAACAATATACAGGGAAACAACAGGAGAGTGGATAAAGCCAAGAATCAAATCAATGATTTAGAACATAAGGAAACAAAAAACAAATAATCAAAATAAGAAAAAAGAGAAAGAACCCAAAAACATGAGGATAGTATAAACAGCTTCTGGAACAACTTCACACACTCTTAACATTCACATCCTAGGGGTTGTCAGAAGAAGAAAAAGAGAAAGAAATTGAAAATCATTTGAAAAAATAATGAAATAAGTTCATGAAGTACAGAGTCCCAAGCAAGATGGATGATGCCAAAGGCCCAGCCCAAGTCACATCATAATTAAAACGCCAAAACTTAAGGAGAGAATTGTAAGGCAGTAAGAAGTTATCTACGAGGGAGTTCCTCTAAACCTGTTGATTTCTCAAAAGAAACTTTGCAGACTAGGAGGGATTGCCAGTAAATATTCCAAGTCACGAAAAGCAGGGACCTACAGCCAAGATTGCTCTACCCAGCAAAGCTATCATTTAGAATTGAAGGACAGATAAAAAAACTTCCCAGACAAAAAAAGTAAAGGACTTCATCATCACCAAACCATTATTATAAATGTTAAACATACTTATTTAAGGAAAAGAAGACCAACCGTGGCTGGTGTGGCTCAGTGGATTGAGCACCCACCCACCTGTGAACCAGAGGGTCCCAGGTTCAATTCCCAGTCAGGGCACATGCCTGGGTTGCAGGCCAGGTCCCCAGTTGGGGGTGCATGAGAGGCAACCACACGTACATGTCTCTCTCCCTCTCTTTATCCCTCCCTTCCCTCTCTCTAAAAATAACTAAAACCATTTTTTAAAAAGATCAAAATGACATTAAAATGGAAAAAAGTGCATAGCTGTCAACAATTGAATCTAAAAAACTAACTAAACAAGTAAGAACAGAGATAGGATCATGGATATGGACAGCATTTTGATGGTTGCTAGATGGGAAGGTGGTGTGGGGGAATGAGTGAAAAGGTGAGGCGATTTAGAAGTACAAACTGGTAGCTACATAATAGCTGTGGAAATGTAAAGTACAGTGTAGGAAATGGAGTAGCCAAAGAACTTAAATACATGACTCATGGATCAATGGTGGGGGAACTGCCTGAGTTGGAGTACTGGGTGGAGAGGGACAAAGGGGGAAAATCAGGACAACTGTAATAGTGTAGTCAAGAACATACAAATACAAACCCATCTATGTCTGCCTCCCTTGAAATCTAACGGAAAATAAGACAAAGTCTTCAATAGTACAGTCAAGCTATGTACAAAGGGAAGAAAAAAGGAGAAGGATGGCAGAGGTTGTTTTTTGGAGAAGCTGGAAAGGAGGGTCGATGAGTCTTTGGATTTTGCCAAGAAGAGGTCATTTTTTAATGTGAAGTAGTACCAAGAAAATACAATTTCACTTGTCACGGGGGACAAGTGGCCAGTTGAATGTAGCTACTGAATGTATCAAGGAAAGAAAAGTTTAATATACATACTTAGGCCAAACTACCAAAAACCAAACACACTGATGAAGAATTTCTTATTCTGCAATCAACAGAAAATCAGCAAAAGTTCTTTACGTAGGGAAGTGACATAATCAGCTCTAGTTTTGAAAGATAGTATTAGGCCCTGGTTGGTGGCTCAGCAGATAGGTGCCAGCCTGCAAACCCAAAGGTCACCGGTTCGATTCCCAGCCAGGGCACATAACCAGGTTGCAAGCCAGGTCTCCAGCCAGGCCTGCAGCTGGGGGCAGGTGAAAGGCAACCACACATTAATGTTTCTCTCCCTTTCTTCCCTGCCCTTCTCTCTAAAAAAATAATAAAATCTTTAAAAGAAAGAGAAATAGATAATATTAGAGAGAAGACTCAGAGGTCAACAACCAGCTAAAAAGCTCTAAGGCCTGGCTGGTAGCACAGTGGCTAAGGCTCCGGCCTGCGAACCCAAAGGTCGCAGGTTCAATTCCCCAGCCAGGGCACATAACCAGGTTGCAAACCAGGTCTCCAGTCAGGTTTGTGGCTGGAGACAGGTGAAATGCAACCATACACTGATGTCTCTCCCCTTCACTGCCTCTCTCCCTTCCCCTCTTTCTAAAAATAATGAAATAAAATCTTTAAAAAAAATAAAAAATAAAAAGCTCTAAGAGCTAGCTACTAGTTTTAACCATAAATGTACCAAGAAAGGTAAACAAAGTCCCATTGTCTAATGCCACAAATGCTGTTATGGATCTCTAATGAATGCATACCTGACACTATAAGTTTTCTAATTGAATACTAGAAATGTTAATCCTTAAAAATCATAATCGGCCTCAATTTCTTTAGAAACACTATAAGCTCTCATCAAATTGTTGGTCACTATAATAAATACAAGGGGAGAAAACCCACTATGACTTATTAAAAAGTTTAGTAAGTGAAAAAAGGGGGAAAAAACTGAACTGTGACTTAACCATTGCTTCAACAGTCAACTTCATAGAGTCCCAAGGAGGGAGGAAATGGGAATGGGAATACTGTGTTATAAATTATCTTCCCTAAAAATAAATAAATAAATAAATAATCGGCACTACCATGAAGTGGTATGGTGTTATTTGAAAGTGGGCTATTGCAAACTCAAAGACAATCAATAAAAATAAATTTTTACAAGTAATAATTGATATACTAAGATACCAATTATATGATTGTATAATTACGTATATCATATCAATTATATCTAATACATATAATTGATATGAACCTAGCATTAAAGTATTAAAATAGTTGAGGCAAAAACTAATAAAACTAAAGGAGAAATAGACAAATTCACTGTCAGTTGATTTCAGCAACCTTCTACCAGTAACTGACAAATCCAGCATGCCAAAATCAGTAAGGATACATAGTTGAACTAAACACCACCATCAAAAAACTGGATCTAATTGACATTAATTGACTCTTTATCCAATAACAGCAGAATACACATTCTTTTCAAATTCACATTAGAAACACTAAGTTGTTCACTATTATAAATTTGAAAAAAAATGTATATGCTTATTAAAAATTGTAAGAACTGAAGAGAAGAAAAAACTGTCCTATGGTTCACCTGAGGCTTCAAAGGTCAGTCTTACAGAATCCCAGTGTGTCTCTTCTTTGGCTACAAGTCTGAAATGAACAGGTTCTCTTGGAGAAACTTCTGAGGCAGGAAGATACCAGTTTTTCCTATTTGAAAAGGAAAAGGAATATTAATTCAATACTTCATTAATATTTAGGATGCCTGTGTTCAGAACATAATATATTTTGGGGCATGAAAATAACTCTGATGGATATAATAAATAACACTAATTCCTCTGAAGCTTAGGTTATTAAAGAATAAAATCTTCCCAAAGAAGAAAGGACCGTAAGTGATCTTGATTCCACTACCCAAATTATTTCTTCTCATCTAACCCTTCACTGATAAATAAAAATTTCCCAGAAATAAAACAATTTTAATTTGATGCTTAACTTCTACTTATTAGATTTAGTTAAGAGGGCCACCCTTTCTAACTACTGAGATTTCTAGAGGAAGAACTTCCTAAATCTGAAAAAAGCAGAACTATACTTCTAAGTGGTTCATCCCACTAAAGAAATAGAACTTTTGCAGTGATAGGAAAAAGAAAAAAAGTATAAAGGGCACTTTGACTTCTGTGTTAACCACTTTAAATAATGAAGTGCTGCTCCAGTGACAGGACCTGAGGCCAAACTAACCCCCAACTAAAGTAGAAAAGCAGTGAACCAACCTACCTGATCAGAAAGTGCACTGGAAGGTACCACGGGAAACCACAGAGGGGTGCATTCTCCTCACATTGAGCTCGGATGGTGTCATTGATCTCCGGAACGTGAGGTGTTACGTGAGACATTCCAGTGTAATCAAACCCATTGATCCATATTCCAGAGTCCCGTTTAACTACTTTCCCATCCAAGTCATGAAATGTTCTTGTCATATGCTAAAAAGAACAAGACTAGTGAAAAAACTACTGTTTCAGCTCCTTTACTCACATCCTCACCCCAGACTAACAAAAATGAATAAGCCTGACAATCCCAAGAAATGAGGCAGCGGTGCAGCACGCTGGTGGGAGTGCATGCTGGCACTTCTTCAGGAAACTGGTTAGCATTACCTCATAAAGTTAGCATGCGCATTCCTTTCAAGCCAGCAATTCCACTCCAGAACATGTACCTTAGAAAAACTTTTGTCCATCTTAGCAAAAAACTGGAAACAACCCAAATGTCCATTAACTGGAGAGTGGGCAGGCAAATTGGGGCATCATCCTACAACAGAAGTCTATTCAGCAACAAAAAATCATGTACTGCAAAGACACAATCAACGTGGAAGAGTCTCAAGTGCTCTTGGGCAAAAGAATATTTATGGCATGGCTTTATCTATAAGAAGTTCAAAAAGAGGCAAACTATATATATTGTTGTTCAGGGAGTTAGACACATATGGTAAAATAAGGTAAGGTAATGATTAACTCCAAACTTCAAGATAGTGGGTGATTACTTCTTTGGGGATGAGGAGAGGGGGAGGGGCAGAAAGACTTGGATAAAGAAGGGACTTTCTTAGCTTGCTAATGGTCTTTTAAACTCAATGATGGACTTTTATTATTGTATTATGTCTTACAAATATACTTTATTGTTTTACTATTTTTACATATATACTTCTATATTTAATTTCATATAGAAATCTTGAAAACCATGAACACTAGAACTCCTTTTAGATAAAAACTTAAATAGTATAGACGCACACGCACACGTCCCTTTCAGTGCGTTCCACGGGCAAAAAAACCAAACAGGAATCACAGCTCACCACTAGATGGCAGACTTGTGCCTAACATGAAAGGGCATGCTGTTTGATCTGGAATAGCTTTATTAACAACAGAAAATGGTCTGAAGAATATCAAATAGGAAAAGAAAAAGAACTGTAGAGGGCAGGGGCTGGTCACCTATAGCCCACAGGTAACCACAGGTATGGCTGCTACCAAGTGTAGAAGTAAAGCATTATTGGAACGTGGCCATACTCATTTGCTTAGGGATTGCTTATGTTTCACTCAATAAAAACAGCAGCTGTCAGAGATCACATGGCTGAAAGACCTTAAAATATCTATTATCTGCCCTTTACAGGAAAAGTTCACCAACTTCTGGCACTGATGAAGAAGCAACTCCAAAACCAATCAGTACAGTTTTCAAAAAATAAAAATCTGCCTTTCCCTAATTACTGCTGATAAAATTAACTATAAAACTTGGCAAAACACTATGTGTACACCTGAAACTAATATTATACATTAACTATAATTTAAAATTAAAAAGAAAAATTAGCAAGTCATGGAAAACAGTACATACATCTCCTAAAAACTAGTTGTTCTTTGCCAAAGGTTTTGCAAATGGTAAAATGTCACAGCAAATGCATCACCATGTGCCCTGGTCTGGTGGTTCTGTTGGCTGGGACATCATCCCGTACACCAAAAGGCTGGACTGGATCCCTTGTCAGGAATGTATGGGAGGCAACCTATTGGTGTTTTTCTCTCACATTAATGTTTCTCTCGCTCCCTCTTTCCCCCGAATTTTACCCCTCCTCGCTCTTTAAAAAACATATCATTATCTGAATATGGTTTTTTTTAATTGTATCCTTATGTCCTTCAGGAATACAAACAAGGAACAGTTGGCCTTATTCAAAATATGCTCTGATATTTAAGTTCAAATATTACTTTTTATTATAAGTCCTTGAATAATTCTCTAGGTGGTGACTCTTGGATTTTTTGTTGGGCCACTCCACAACCTCTAACAGAGAAGACAACTGGAAATAAATAAAGCATCTTAGTCCTTTTTCTTGCTTTATATAGTACCAGCTCTAAAAAGCCAGCGGAAAAACTTGAAATCTTAAGTTCTCTCATTTTATTAAACCCTTTCTAAATTATTGTTTTTACTGTCACATAATTAATTTGAGCATTACCTAAGATCAATTTTACTAGCATTTTAAACTATCTACTTTTTTTGCCAGTTGATAGTTCAGATTTTTACAAGCTTGCAGACATTTTTAAAATCTGTATTTCTAAAAGCTCATTACTCCATGATACATACTTACTTATATTTCAAAGTAGATGCAGTTTAACAATTTGAACACTAATAAAAACAACAAGCAGGTATTTCCAATTTGATCCCTTGGCAAAGTATGTCCAGCTGATAAGAATGCCTCTAGATGGTCAGTCTCTTCCTCACTAGCTTACTCAAAATGGCCAAGAACAACTAAATAAGGCAATAACAGAAACATTTGTTGGTTTTCCTGCTGACTAATGAAGCTCAAAACACACAAAGCGTTCCTCTCCAGAATTTCAAATAGCTCAGGCAAAACTGCTCTTACCTGAAGAAACACTCTCTTTGGTTTTGGACTGGCAGGGTTGGAGCTGTACGGGAAAAAAGCCCCACTGCAAACAAGGAAGAACGTAACAGTGCATACCAAAGTTAAAGTTAGCATGGTTTTTTTGGTGCTTTTGGCAAGGTAGATGAAGTTAATCTAAAACACAGAACACAAAAATTAAAAATTATCATTGGCAAAAGGGTGCCTTTAACTGACTTTATTTTGTAACTGTTATTATCTGACAGATAATGAAAAAAAAAAAATCAGCAATACGCCAACACCCAGTAAACAAAGCACAAATTATAAGGGATTTCCATTCCAACTTGGAACCTAGGTAAATGAGAAATGCTCACATCTGCTGTGATGGTGCCTTTTTGACAGGCAGCCAAATAAAACAAGGAAAAAGGAAACTGGAACAGTGTCTCAGCCTAGTTGGTAAAGAAACTGGAGGATGCAGATCCATCACCAAATTTTGACCTTATTTCCTATTCTACCAACACACTGTTAACACTGCATACCAGCCTATTTGACTACCAAAATCATGACATCAGGCTTCTATTAAAGAAAAAGAAGTTTTTAAGCATAAGATGTCCTGTTTCAATGAAACTAATATTTTACTCATAAAGTGCTTTTATAAAGTGTGAAGATGTTGCATTCTTCTAACCTAGCATTTAGATGCACTTTCAAGACTTTGCCTGCGTTTGTTCCTGCGTATGAGGAAAAACAGCAACACAAAGCAATACTGTCTCTCCCTTTCGATGCTGAGTTCACCAAAGCCAAGACAATTAAAACAACAAATCTGAACTTGAGCAGGAAAAATGTCTCAGTCTCAAGGTGAACAACTAGAAAATCTTAAATATGTGTATTAGTTGTAATGAAGTCACTTGAATTGAAACTTGTAGGGGGGACACATGAGTAAAAGCCCTTAGTTCTGAAGGAGCCACTCTGAGAATCCATGATCTAATCCCAGTTCCCCCATTCCTCCTCCCCCTTATCACCCAACCACTACAGCCAGTAAGTAGGACGTAAATATGAAAATATTTCTGATGTGAAAATAGAAAACTGAAGCAAAAATTCATAACCTACTATATATTCTATATAAAATTAAAGAATTTTATATCTACAATATAACAATATCCCACCCAGTGTAATCTCCTGCAAAACCATACTGGTCTTAGGTAAAAGATCTTATGTCTTTACACTGTGAGAACGGAAATAAGGTCCCAAGGACTCAAGGCAGTGAGTTAACAAAACACAATTTGCTGCCTTCATTTAATCAATATGAACATGACAGCCCCAGCCCAGGATAACCCCCACAAAACCCTGTTAACTAATCACTTGAATTTAATTGCTTTCTAGTAAATACACTTAATAAATTCCCAAGGATTAAAAGAAAAGCTGTCTGAAATAAGCAGCGTGGTTCAATTCTCCATTACCCAAAGAGAATGAGCTCATTCTGTTAATAAGACACTATCTTTAACATTGATACACATAAAGATGATGAAAATAATCCACAGCATCAAACAGCAGAGCTATTACACATAATGAAAATTAAATGAGGTTTTAAATTATTTATTTTTAGAGAGAGGAAGGGAGGAAGACTAGAAGAAAAACATCAATGTGCAAGACATACATTCATCAGTTGCCTCTCACACGCTTCCAACTCGGGGCCCGGCCCACAATCCAGGCACGTGTCCTGACTAGGAATCAAACCCACCACGCTTAGGTTGACAGGCTGGCGCTCAATCCACTGAGCCATACCAGCCAGGGTTAAATGAGGATTTAAAGTGTTCCACAGAGCCCTGGCTGGTGGCTCAGTGAATCGGCACCAGCCTACAAACCCAAAGGTTGCTGGTTCGATTCCCAGCTGGGGCGCATGGCCAGGATGCAGGCCGGGTCTCCAGCCAGGTCTGTGGATGGAGGCAGGTGGAGGGCAACCATACACTGAGGTTTCTCTCCTTCTCAGCCTCCCTCCCTTCCTCTCTCTCTAAAAATAATAAATAAAATCTTAAAAAAAAATAAGCATTCCAAAAGTCACTCTCCAAAAGCTTTCCTAATAAAATATTATTTAAAAGATAATCTACTTTGGCCCTGGCTGGTGGCACAGTGGATAAGGGGCCAACCTGCAAACCCAGGGGTTGCTGGTTCAATTCTTAGGGCACATAACCAGGTTGCAAGCCAGGTCTCCAGCCAGGTCCATAGCTGGAGGCAGGTGAAAGGCAACCATACATTGATGTCTCTCTCCCTCTCTTCCTTCCCCTCTCTCTAAAAAGAATAAATATAATAAATTAATAATTAATTTAAAAAAAAAGATAATCTACTTTAATCCTCTTTCTTGGTTTCTAAGATTCCATAGTTTGGGGTCATTTTCAATTTCCACAAGAAGGTTTTCAGTGTTCATTTTTAATCCTCCTATATGCAACAAAGTTGAAATGCCCATCAACTATACCACCTTAAATACTCTGAGAGGTTCAGTTCATAATTTATCTGACTCTAAATTAGAAGCTAATATACATGCAACAAAATAGGATTAAAGAATCCTCACAACAGCAAACCTGTCTAGTAACATGTACAGAGGATTTAAAGGCTTAATGATAAAACAAAAATAAGTAAACCCTACAGATAACAAGGAACTTTTTAGGATTTTCCATCCATTTCAGCAAATACCAGTAAGAACTTACTCGTTAAATTAAAGGTAAAAGTGACTGCATGCTCAGATTTCTTTTAGGATTAGCACAGCTGATGACCTCAAGCAACAGTGTGCCTGAGAATTAATCTAGAGGACCACTTATGCCGTTGCATGCATACCTATGTACTGGATATTTAAGGGACTTCCATGGATAATGCTGATCATGCATGTGGTGTTCTTACCTGCTATCTAGATCCTAACCTCCTCCGCACAAGATGCCCTTTACTTTATCAACATAAAAAGTTCACTCTCATCCCCATGGAAGAAAGAATGAAAATAAAATCATAACTACCTTTTCTATTTGGTCCTCTAGCCTCAAATTTCAGTGTACTATGAGTATTCAGTAACTACTTCTTGTTCTTAGGAAGTCCAGTGAAAAGGGCCACACAACAGACATCCTCTAGAAGGGCCAGGCCAGAGTTCTGAGTCCTAGGGGGGTGGGGTGGGAGTGGGGTCCCAGCCAAGGCAGGACTCTGCTTGCTGGCTGTCATCTCTGCATATCTTTTCCTCCCTCTGGAGACCCGGGGAAGAAAAACGGTGGCAAGCCCTGGCTGATAGCACAGTGGATAAGGCACTGGCCTGCGAACCCAAAGGTCGCAGGTTTGATTCCCCAGCCAGGGCACATTAACCAGGTTGCAAACCAGGTCTCCAGCCAGGTCTGTGGCTGGAGGCAGGTGAAACGCAACCATACATTGATGGCTCTTTCCCTCTCTGCCTCTCTCCCTTCCTCTCTCTCTGGAAATAATAAAATCTTTAAAAAAAAAAATAAACGGTGGCAGCAAAGGCAGGGCTGTCTCCAAGGACAGAACACTGATAAAGCAAAATGGCAAGCCTGTGATACTCCCTCATTACTTGCTAAATAAAGGCATTTTGGGTGTCAGAAGTTTACATCATACATCACTCAAGGACACGAAGACTCGATGAACTTTTACTGTGTTAGCAGTAAGGTGGTTGACTGATAATGGGAAAATGCCTCTTCAGAGTTCGTCTTCTTTCACTAGCTCAACAGCGTTAATAAAACTATGTACTTATTATCACTGGCCTCTAATTAGTAAGTTCAGAACACACTATTAGGAATCGTTGTAAAAATTCACTACTACAATAAAGATTAAAACATGAGCCCTGGCTGGTGTGGTTCAGTGGACTGAATGTCAGCCTGAGAACTGAAGGGTCACTGGTTTGATTCCCAGTCAGGGCACATGCCTGGGTTTGCAGGTCAGCTCCCTAGTTGGGGGTGTGTGAGAGGCAACCACACATTGATATTTCTCTCCCTCTCTTTTAAAAACAAAAAATTAAAACATGATTAATAATAAATAAACAAATAAATAAAAATTCACCACCAAGCAATCTCTACCAGTCCTCTCCTGGTGAGTGTTCTGCAAATTCACCTTCTGGTAGTTTGAAAAGTTATTTGAAAAGAGGTATAATCTGAGGATTTGGAAGATGAAGAGGCAAAAATATTAACAACAAAAAACCCATGCTACATTTTCTTACCTTACCAAACTCACAATATGTACAGTCATTCACTATTTCTTTTCTTTAAGGATTTCTCATTATAAGCAACACTGTTTCATACATACCCTCACAAAAAGATTTTATTATGTGGTAAGTGGTAGGCATATTTGTTGATTTATTTTTGCCACCTTCAAAGATTAAAAACAAATTCAAGTGGCATTCACTAGTCATGGACCACTTAACAACGAGGATACATTTTAAGAGATGTGTCATTACTCAATTTCATCACTGTGCAAACTAATCACATATTTATACAAAAAAATAAAGAAAAAAAATTTTAAATATTTTTTCCTTACAAAATAAGAAGACAGAATCATTGTACAACCAGCCAAAATGGAAGCCAGCACAACATCAGGTGGGATTTCGGAACCACTCCTCCCAAGGATAGGGGTAAACATCTCAAATACTGCCCAAATGAGGTACAGTGAGTACAGGTAAGGAATAAACATCCCTAAAAGGTAAAAGGCAATAAATTTTCCTCGGGCACCTAGGAAAAAGAGAAAGAAAACACAAATCTCTGAAATCCTACAAGGAGATATAGACTTTATAAAAATATATTTTATCAATTTTACTATTACAGTTGTCCCAGTTTTCCCACTTCACCCCTGTTCACCCAGTACCCCCATTCCCTCCAGCAATGCCCCCCTTAGTTCACGTCCATGTGTCATGTATTTAAATTCTTTGGCTTCCCCATTTCCTTTCTTATTCTTAACTTCCCTTGTGTGTACTTCTTTTTTTTACATCCAGACAATTCACCATTTAATTACTGCCTTCCGTCAGCCTTTCAAACCATATTAATACAAAGTTTTATTTCATTATTTCAAAATGCTTAATTCATTTGTTTAAGAATTTCTTAAGTAATATCAATTTCAATATTACCAAACACATGCACAAATACATTTACACACATAAAAGATACAGATTTTTATAGTACTGGTGTACCTTTGCACCTAACACATTACATTAGATATGACTTTTGCCTTCTTGTTATGTGTTAGCTTGTGAGATAAAACACTCAGAGGTGCTAAAGTATAAATAAGAATTAACCCTGGCTGGTGGCACAGTGGATAAGGTGCCGGCCTGTGAACCCAAAGGTCGCTAGTTGGATTACCAGCCAGGACACATAACCAGGTTGCAAGCCAGGTCTCCAGCCAGGTCTGTAGCTGTAGGCAGGTGAAAGGCAACCATACATTGATGTCTCTCTCTCTCTCTCTGTCTCTGTCTCTGTCTCTGTCTCTGTCTCTCTCTCTCTCTGCCTCTCTTCCTTCCCCTCTCTCTGAAAATAAATCTTTTTAAAAAAAAGAAACAAAATACAGAAGTAATATTAGCCATGTGTTCCTAAACATGAAAATGGGATAGGGTATATTATATGAGATAAAAATCTGCATAACCTGAAAAAAGTTTTTTAAAAGCAATTTAGAAAGCCTTTTAAAAAATAGTCCCTGGGAGCCTTATCTTATGTATTTTAAGGTAGTTTATTATTTACATGAAAACCAAAAATACCGTACCATGCTGCTTAAAGTCTTTATCCACACAAAGCTTTGTGAGCAATGGAAATGCCACCCATACAGCACTAATAAATGCTGAGCAAAATCCTTGATAAGTGAGAGCAATAAGGGAACTACAGTGCACAAACAGTGAGATGTCAAAAAATACTTCTCCCAGGTACTGGTCACTGGCATTCTGAAAGAAAGAAAAAAAAAACCACAAGTAGTTTCATTCATGGGCAGTTCATAAAGATATTCTACTGTAATATAATTTCCACTGCTCAAAGAACCCACACATTTTGTTTTAAGCAGGGTCTATCTTTTAATAATAAAGTAATAAATTCAAATTGCTGCACAGGAAAGGGGAATTTAACAAGTTGAGGTAAAGACATCATTACTTGTATATAATCTGTTTTTTCCCTCCACCAGGCTATAAGTAAACTTTGGAAATGTTATAAAGTAGAAAAAAGGAATCTCCTAAAAAAACATTCACCTCTGTAAGCTTTCCTATTTACACAACTTCCAAAGAATTTCAGGCAAACTAGAGAACTGACCTGTGAAGGACACTGCATCAAATGGATTCGACCAACCACTGATATAGAAAATATTTTAAAATATTACATTGTTGGTAACATATACTGAATATGCACTTTTTTTCATTGTCATTATTCCCTTAACAATACAGTATAGCAACTATTTACATAGCATTTGTGTTGTACCAGGCATGGTAAGCAATGGAGAGATGACTTAAAGTATAAAAGGGAATGTGCTTAGGTTATGTGAAATACTATGCCATTTTGCTAAGAGACCTGAGCATCTGAGGATTTTGGGATCAAGGGGGTCTGGATGCCAACCCCGCAGGGACATGGAGGGATGGCTGTATAAACTGCTGCAGCGCCACCTACAGCACACCGGGAAACTGCGGCACCTTGAAAGCAAAAGGTCATCTGCAATTTTCTTGATTCCTGAGTCTTTTCTATTTCCATCTGGTCTTACAAGGCAGCAATTTTCAACTGGTGTGTCGCAAGAATTTTTCAAGCATGCAATACTGACTAGGCAGAGGCACTTACCTCTTTCCCCTCAGACTGTCAAATAAAACATGGCAACAGTAACACAATAGCCATCTGGTGTGAATGAATCAAAATCATACCTCCTTTTTCTTTACCAGATTGGCAAAAAGTATATTTTTTGGTGTGCCACAGAATTTTGGTGATTAAATTTGTGTGCCATGAGATGAAAAAGGCTGAACATAGCTGTTGCAGTGCCACTTTGCCCTTGTCCTGAATTTCTGGTGCTCTCACATTATAAAATTTAATCCATATTTTTTGAGCTCTGAAGTCTGAGCATTCCTGTAAACAGCTTGAGTTTTTCAGGGGAAAGCTCCTCCATGAACTTAATACATTTTAACATCTGCACTAGTGGGTCTAGCAATACAAACATTTAAGTTACCATTTCAGTGAAGAAATACCAAAATGGAATAGATATACTTAAGTTTTTCTCTTCTATACCTTCCACCTCTGTATATAGCCCAGGGCATTTTTATTTTAAGGGACCCTGCTTTAAAAGCTCAAAAGGAAAAAAAAGGCGGGGGGGGGGGGATGTAATATGACAAAAATAAAATTAAAAAAAAAAAAAAAAAAAAGCTCAAAAGAGTTTCAGTCACATGATTTCAAAACAAGTTAAAATTTATTTGACAATCCCCACCTCCCTCCCCACTCCTTAGACAATGAAAGTTAGGTTATAGTCTCTTAAATACTTAGATGTTCAACAGTGTTAATCAAAAGGCTCGTTTTTTTAAAAGAAGAGTAATTCTTAGTATTCAATTTGAAGTTGAATGCCACTAAGATATTAAAAACAAAGATTTCAGCAATGCAAACTATAGTAACTGAATGTTTTACGTTAAGTTCCCAAATTGTACCTGAATATCAAACATCCCTCAAATCTATTTCCGTTCTCCCACCTCTGTTGATCCTTTCCACCTCTGACCATTCCAATCTCTTCTATACACTGTTATCACAGTTTTCGTACTAAGTCACCCATTGTCTCACTGACTGTCCTGTTGAAAAAATTTTAACAGTAGCTCCATTGATTTTTAGGGCCATGCTACAATTTCACTCTGGGCAGCTATTGTGTTATCAACCTTGTCTTCACCAGGTTGAACTGTTTATTGACTGTGATCCACATATACTTTGTACATTCCCACCCTTCACTGCCCATCAACTTGTTCTTTATCTGGCACAGTTCTAAGCATGCTTCAAAAACCCAGTTCAAATGTCACCACCTCCTTCATGAAGCATTCCTGACTTCCACAAACAAAACTGGTCTCTCTTAGCCCTGTATCCCTATAGCACTGTGAATATGTCACTCTAGTCACTTCACCCCAACAGACTGTAGTCACTGTAGTTTCCCCATCTCCCCAAATGAAACTGTAAGCTCCTCTAAGAAACAGACCATATCCTTATGAATCTGTATCACCAGGCCTTAGCCAACTAGGTACGCAAAGCATATTTATAAAATGAAAATGAAACACGTTACTCTTTTAATTGTCCTTTCAGCCCAAAGCTTTATGATTGGACAAATGAAAGCAGTCAATGTAAATGTTGATGTATACTATGCAGTTAAGCCTACAGTGGTTCTATCTGTACTGAACTCAAAATTCTTGTCTCCACTCCTCTCTACCCCCCACCCCCCAACAACAGTCAGCCATACTCTGGTTACATACTGCTGTACTCAGAGTATGTGAAACTGAGCCCCATCTTGTAATTCTTTTGGAAGAAGAAGCTGCTAAGATTCAAGTTTACCTGAGCCACAAATGAATGGCTAACCTCAAACAACCTTTCTCCAATTGGGCCTGCTAACCTAGAAGGGCTCCTGCGACCATATTCCAATATTAACTGAAACAGACCAAAGGTCAAGGTACCAAAGACATCTTTGTAGAAGGATGCTGGATTTTAGTCCTCCATGTTGCCCTTCTAATCCCTACCAGGGCATATCAAAAAAAGATGTGTATACTGGCCATTCTGAAAATAATGCAGCTAAGAGAGATTTTTCCCTTCAGCTCAGAAAAATCAGAAACCATAGCTCACTCTCTCACAGTAATTTATTTTTAGTCCTATTATTTCCTAATTTTAGTCCTAATTCTTAATTTTATTTTTACCAAATAAATGTATACTGTGAAAACTATAACAATATGGCAATATTGTCTAAATCGGCATAAATTATTTTGGAACTCTAGTCTCTTCCCTTTTTTCCCCTTAGCAATTGTCTCTTCCCTTTTTTTTCCTTAGCAATCTATCTTTAACCCCCATACTACATATGCACACTCTAAGAATCTAAATCAACAAAATACAGGTTAAAAATAGTGAAGGAGGCCCTGGCTGGTAGCACAGTAGACAAGGTGCCGGCCTGCGAACCCAAAGGTTGCTGGTTTGATTCCCCAGTCAGGGCACATAATCAGGTTGCAAGCCAGGTCTCCAGCCAGATCCATGGCTGGAGGCAGGTGAAAGGCAACCATACATTGATGTTTCTCTGTTTCTCTCCCTCTCTGCCTCTCTCCCTCCCTCTCTTTCTGGAAATAATAAATAAAATCTTAAAAAAAAAAAAAAATTTTTAAATTAAAAAAAAAAAAAAAATAGTGAAGGAGCCCTGGCTGGTGGCTCAGTGGATTGAGCACCAGCCTGCAAATCAAAGGATCGCCAGTTCAATTCCCAGTCAGGGCACATGGCTGGGTTGTGAGCCAGGTCCCCCGTTAGGGGCATGTGAGAGGCAACCACACACTGATATCTCCCTCCCTTTCTCCCTCCCTTCCCCTCTCTCTAAAAATAAATAAATAATATCTTTTTAAAAAGTAGTGAAGGAAACAGAAGAGAAAAACTTTAAGTTAAGTGCAGCTTTAGGGGAAATATTCTTTCATGCAGCAAGTACTTATCGTGTGTTAGTAATATGCAACAGACACTGCCTAAGCAGTGTGGATAATGAATAAAGCAATCCCTGCCCTCTAGGAGCCTACAGTCCAATGGAGATCAGAGCTATTCAAACATAAATTATTAGGTGAGCCCAGCGAGGACTGGTAGATTCAAGAGCATGGTTACAAAAACTACAGCAGATTCAGCAGAGGCCACAGGCTGTGCTAACAAGGCTTGCTGTTGCCATCACTCTTAGAATAAGAAGCTTTTCATAAATTTAACACAGTTCTGGAAGCCAGTTTTCTATAACCATGCTAAACAACTGATAGCTCAAAGGGCAAATACAGTCATGTTTCACATAATACCATCAGCAAAAGACCACATACATATATATGATGGTGATCCCATACCATTATAATAGAGCTGAAAAATTCCTGTCACCTAGTGACATTTTTAGCCATCATCATGTCGCAATGCATTATTTGCATGTTTGTGGTCATGCTGCACAGCCATTCTAGAAAAGTATAGTATGTACAATTACAGTAGCAGGCAATACCATCTAGGTTTGCGTAAGTGCACTTGATGTTTGCACAATGAAATAACCGAATGACCCATCTCTTAGAATGTATCCCCACTGTTAAGTGGCACATGACTGTACGATGAATCCCACTTGAGTTTGTTTTCAACCCTTGAAGGCAGCAAAAAGAAATCAGCAAATACACCTAAACACTTACCACATAATAAAATCTTTTTGCGAGCGTATGTATGAATATTATTTTGGCTACAGCAGCAGTTCCGTAAAGACAAACAGAGACATAAAAGTGGTTATACCATGAGAGAGACTGTCCAATCAGAGAGATGAACACTGCTATAATGAGAACTGTGATGAGGCTAGTGAACCAGCTTATCAGAGTGATGCCAAGTCCACAGAAGAAGTCCTTCATGTAGTTAGCTGCTAATAAAGAGAAAACACAACATGGAGACCACCATCTTTATTAAACAATTTCATAAACAATCAGTATACTTAAGGGGACAAATGTTAAAACAGAAAATTACCACTGTAACTGAAAAATATTGAAATGTCCTAGGGGTAAGGTTTGTTAAATGCTGAAATAGAGAAAATATCAATGAATAATATTCAAGTAACAGTTATTCAGAATCTGTGGGTATTATAGATACAAAGAGCTAAGTCTTCCAGGCAAAGTTCAGATACATTTTTGACTGGAGAAGTGCATAGCATACCTTTAGGATGCTTTGTGTATCGAATTATCAGCAAGAATGGAAAACAAAGTTCCACATAAAATCTTGCAAAAAGGGGTATTACAAAAAGGAGCACAGAAAAATAAATGGTGATCAAGGATTATTTAAATTACCTGCTGAATATTTTATCTACTAACAGCACATACCAGCTTAGACTATAAAACATTTCAAGCAAAAGGGGAATACTTTAACTAGAAGGAGTTCATTTACACTTCAGAATAGTGTGCTAGTTGAAGTAGAGACAAGATCTTTTAATAGGAATTTTCACTAAAAGTCAATCTATACAAACCATTTTCTAATAGCTCCTATGTGGTACTTCTATGGCATGCATAAGTACAAAACAATTGCCTGCTTCTCCAAGAATAAAAGTATAATGAGCATATTAATCTGATATTTATTTAGAAATTTTTTAAAAGATTTTATTTTTAGACAGAGAGAAAGGGAGGCAGAAAGAGAGGGAGAGAAATAATCCATGTATGGTTGCCTTTCACTTGCCTCCAGCTGGGGACCTGGCTGGAGACCTGGCTTGCAAACTGGTTATGTGACCTGGCTGGGAATCAAACCGGTGACCTTTGGGTTCGCAGGCAGGTGCCATTCCACTAAGCCATCAACCAGGGCCGTTTAGAAATTTCTTACAATATAAATCAAATATTATTTTTCTCGGGATTTTTAACTTCTTAGAAAGATATAAGCAAACTAACTAAAAAACTTGAGGCAAATTAGGCCCTGGCTGGTGGCATAGTAGATAAGGCACCACCCTGCGAACCCAAAGGTCACTGGTTCGATTCCCAGCAAGGGCACATAACCAGGTTGCAGGCCAGGTCTCCAGCCAGGTCTGTAGCTGGAGGCAGGTGAAAGGCAACCATACACTGATGTCTCTCTCCGTTTCTGACTCTCTCCCTTCCCCTCTCTCTAAAAAAGTATATAAAATATTTTTAAATAAATTTTAATTTAATTTAAAAATAAATTAATTTTAAAAATTAAAAAAACTTTAGGCAAATTCCATATACCATGCCGGTATTGCAGTTCTGGGCAAAATACTTACTCTTCTGTTTGGGCTGCAACAATTTTTTGCCCAGGTACAGAACAGCAGCCATTACCACCATGTAGTTGATTATGGAGCCAACACGAGAGGGGTAGGCAATGACAAATAGGCCAAGCACATCAAAGAAGACCATGTTCCCATGTCGATACTTAGAAGAAGAAACCAACATATCAGATGTAGCCAAATATTTAAGAACTGCTAAAATGTTGTCACCTATTAATAAAGAAAAAAAAAGATAAAGTTGAATAAACCATTCAGTGTGAGTAAAGAAATACCTAAAAATAATGAGAACAGAAATAGCTTTCTACCATCTTATTGTTTCTCCCCCATTTTTCTTACCAAAATTTTCAAATAAGCTCCAAACTCATATTCCATTTCCTCTCCCCTTAGAAACTCAGCCAACTGGCCTTCATCATTCCTGTCTATTAGAACTGGTCTCTGACCAGTCATACTCTCACTGATAACAAACTGAATAGCTGTTCTTAGTGCCTATTCATTTACTATAGTACATTTAACGTAGCAGACATTGTTCTGAATACCAAAATTCAGTGGTAAGCCAGGAGACATGGGTCTGTCATGAAGCTCACAGACACAAAACAATTTTTGACACAAGTTATTAAGAATTAATAAGGAATGTCAATTAATAAAGAGAGGTATTAGAGTCCCCTAGGAACCTATAATGGGAGATTAACGTAGTTTCAAAAGTCAAAGAAACAACCCAGAGGAATGTTTATAGCTTGCTACAATGGGAAGAAGTGTCCAGACTGACAACTGTGTAGATGAAGTTCCTGAGGAGGGAAAATTCTGAATACAGAAATAAAAATGAGCCCTGGTCTGTGTGGCTCAGTTGGTTGGAGCACTGTCCCGTAACCAAAAGGCAGCGGGTTCAATTCCTGGCCAGGGCACATACCAAGTTGGGGTGCTTACAAAAGGCAACCAATCGACATTTCTCTCTCACATCAATGTTTCTCTCTCTCCCTTCCCCTCTTTCTAAATGCAATTTTAAAATGTTCTTGGGTGAAGATAACAGATAAATAAAAAAATTTTTAAAGTCATGCCCTGACTGGTGTGGTTCAGTAGGATGGATATCATCCTGCAAACCAAAAGGCTACCGGTTCAATTTCCAGTCAGGGCACATGCCTGGGCTACAGGCCAGGTCCCCAGCTGGGGGTGTGCAAGAGGCAATTCTCTCACGTGCTGATGTTTCTCTCCCACACTGATGTTTCTCTCCCTCTCTTCCTCCTTCCCTTCCCCTTTCTCTAAAAATAAATAAATATCTTTATTTTTTTTAGTCATGAATGAGGGGAGAGATTATTCAGCAAGGATGGAAAAAGTCATTATCAGGCAGAGCCTGGCACACAGAAGTCTATAATGAATATTTGCTATATCAATGAATAAATGAGTTTGAGCTTTAAACAGGAGCCATAAAAATCCTTGAATGATTGGCATTTCTTCCTGTTACCCATGGCATCCTTAAATTTCTCTTCTTTTCACTTAAGACACCACACTGTCATTCACTGTCTGCCTAAAAATGTTTCCCCAAGAGTTCAGGTTTAGTTCTCTATCTGTTATGCTCTTTCAAAAAGCATTTCTACTCTGAACTTTTTATGGTAGTCTCTATGCCTTTTATTCTCAAAACCATATACCAAGTTCTGCCAAGAACTATAACACTATACCTGTATTTCCATCTGGTTGGTTCACTGACCCCCTCCATCTTCCATGTTTGACAGAGCGCATGGTCTCCTTCCCCTCTCTGTTATTGCTCTGGGTAAGGGTCACCTTCTCACATTCCTGTTACAGTGAACTACACTGCCTTTCCCTTGCCAGCTGCTTTATACTTTGCAATCACTTTTGCTGTCATACATCTGATTCATCCCTTCTGTCTGATTATAAAGTCTTGTGGAATTTACATTGAAAATATATCTAATTTCCTATCACGCCCCTTTGGTTTCTATCTTTTGTCAACACCACAGTCTAGGTCCTCATTCCTCATTAATCCACACTTAAATTATTGTCTCCTTGCCCTGGCTGGTGTGGCTCAGTAGACTGAGCGCTGGCCTGTGAACTGAGGAGTCACTGGTTCAATCCCCAGTCACAGCACATGCCTAGGTTGTGGGCCAGGTCTCCAGTTCGGGGAGTGCAAGGGACAACCAACCAATCAATATTTCTCTCACACATTAATGTTTCTCTCCCTCTGTTTCTCCCTCTAAAAATGAATAATAATCTTTGTAAAAAAATTAATTAACAAATAAATTATTGTCTCCTGGCTTAAGTTACTTGGCTCATAGCTCCCCCGACTCTCCACCATCCAGACAGTATCATGAGGCTTAACAGCACTGAAAGCCATAATTTGCTCATGTGCTCAGGCCTTTAATGATCTCTTATTTTTACAGCATCTTCTGATTTTAAAAGCCCTCTACAATTTTCTCTACTCCTACACCTCTACCTCATTTCCCTTTATTTCTGAAAATACAACTTCCATTAGATTGTAGTCTGATAATCTACTCACCAACACACACACACACACACACACACACACACACACACACCCTACCCATGCCGAGCTCTTAGTTGGAACATACTCTCAACTGGGCCAAATCCTACCAACTCTTTAAGGCTCAGCATTAGATTCACCTCCCATAATTACTACACATTTCTCTGGAAAGCACTTTTAACTCCCTTGCTCCTGTGTTGTCCTGACACCTGTCCTATAACCCTCTCACTGCCCTCACCACTCAACCTCAGGTCAACGTAACTTTTCTACACCTGGGCAAGCCACCCTAACGCGTTGGTGCCACATCCAATGTACAGCTTCCATTTTGGCTATACTCTCATTGCCCAGCAGTCCTACCATAATCCAGGGTCAACTCCCCTTCCAATTACCCACCACAAACAGTCCTATGCTCTTAGTTGCTAAACTAGACTTCAAGGCTAAACTTAAGCCCCCCTATCTCTAACTCCAAAGCCCCAGCTCATTCACACCATACACTACCTCCCTAATGCTCAGGCCACAAAATATTTATAGGTTATCCCTAATGTTCCATCTTACCATATATGGAAAGTCTAAATTAGAATACCAACCTGCTCTCTGAATGGAATCTGTTAGAATTCTGTCCGCTGTGTCATACTTGGTGTGATAAATGTATCCATTCTCAATAAAAGCTAGGTCTATTCCTAAAACATACACAAAGAAAGGTCATTTTGCTTTAAAGATCAAACTTGTTTTAAGCTTATTCATTTAATGTTTTAAATTTCTAAAAGACAAAATGTTAAAGCAGTGGCATGGTTGCTTTGTCACATTTATGTATGAAATTCTCTTCCATATTCTTACAGAATCTTCAGCTGGGGTTCATAATTCAATACACAATGAGTAGGAAGTACATACACTACTACACAGGGAGGCGTTACAAGTCACATGACAAGGAGTAGGAATATTGAGCTTGGGAGGTCATCAAAACTTGCTGTCTATGTACTTACCAGGCCAAAGCCAAATTTTACATTCAAATAAGCTGTCTGCATAAGCCACCAAGGGTGTTGGCAAAGCAAAATAACAATGAAGTCAAAAACCCCTGAATGATTTGTTACTATCTTTTGGAAATGAACTTAAAGTTCTCGCATTCTTCTGCCACACTGTGGAACAAGATGACATGTTTTAGAAAAGGCAAGCATTTAAACTACGCTAGAGTTTTAAAGAACAGAAAGATATCAGGAGCTTGGTTTCAGTGAGTCAGAATACACAGCTCTTCCACAGAGAACTTTCTCTCAGAAAATACTGTCTACTCACAAACTTCCAAAATATAAAACTTGCTATTAATTAAGCATAGTCCATAACAACTGACAAAAATACCTGGAATGTTTCCAAAATCCCTGTAGATACGGAAGTCAGTATCAGAAGGAATGATGCCACTCTGAAAAACCTCCTGAGCCACCACAGAAGCAAAAGGGTGTTTGGCTGCTGAAACATATGCTTGCACCAACCAAGGATTTTCGGGGCCTGAAATTGAGCAAGACAATATAAGATTAATATGGAATTTTTTAACATATTAATTTTTTAAACCCAAAATAGTTACTGTGGTGGTTTGGGAAGAAAGGTCCAGGGTGGTTTTTTAAATAATTTTTTTCTGTATTTACCAACACTACTCTAGTAAATGTGTATGACTTTTAGAATGAAAAATAACCTTTCAGAAAATAAATTATTTTTAATTATAAAATAACACTATAAAAAGTTTAAGTTTTTTTTTTAAGATTTTATTCATTAATTTTTGAGAGAGGGGAGGGAGGGAGGAAGAAAGGGAGAGAAACATTAATGTATGGTTGCCTTTCACCAGCCTGGCTAGTTTGCAGCCTGGCTGGGAGTTGACACTTGGATTCGCAGGCCGGTGATCAATCCACTGAACCACACCAGCCAGGGCTAAAAATTAAAGTTTAAAAATAAAAAAATCACTCAAAAGTTCATCATCCTAAGATAGCTATTATTATTTTCACATTTTCAATTTTGTTTTAATTTATAATTATGTGTACAAAGCTATCCTCATAAGGTATATACACCCTGTACATTGCTCTTTAACTAAACATTTTATTAAATGCATATTCCTATGTTGCTAAGTTTTATTAATGGTCATTTTAAGGACTGCATAACACTGAATATACCATAAAGTTCCTTATTACAATTTATAATTTTTATCATTAATTCTGCACTAATATCTTCATATTTATACAGCTATTTTCACATTTAGCAGTTATTTTCTTTAGGATAGTGAAATTGTATTACTGTTCCCAATTATTCACCATCTCCCCCACATTTAACTTGCAATGCCTCCCTGTGGAGGTAGCACATACACTTCCTCACTTTGTTTAACTGCAGGTCTGGCCACATTAATTGCCTTGACAAATAAATTATGAATGGGAGAGACATAAACCTCAACTGAGAAGACTTTTAGGACCCATCACATGGTCCATCCCTCTCTTAAACTTTGGCCGTGAGATCAATACATCCCTGATTGGGGATCCCAGAATGCACAAGACATATATGGAACATAACTGCTGTTATCCAGGAACCAAATGTAACTTGAGCGAGAAATAAGACTTTGCTCTTTACTGTAACCCACTGAGACTCATGGGTTGTTTGTTACAACAAAATTTAGCAAAAAGTTGACTAATGTACACAGATTAAGTAACTGTATTTCAAAGAATCTAAGACTATTAACACTTTTATGACCTTATGGGCAGATACTCAAACTGGTTTCATACAGGGAAAAAATGCCACACAACTGGGGACAGGCATAGAGAGACACTACAGAACCAGTTATCTGGGTGACCCAAATACTATAGTTACCAGATGAGGATTTTAAAATAACTGATTAATATGTTCAAAAACACAGATAAGAATTTTACCAGACAAGTGCAAACTCTTTAAAAAGTCAAATAGAAACTCTAGAACTAAAAATCATAATAACTGATGTTAAAATTTTAATAGATGGTTTAACACAAGGTTAAACACAGTAAAAGAAAGAATAGCAGATCAACAGAATTAAAGCACAGAAAGAAAAGGATGAAAAATATGGAAATAAATATAAGACATACATACAGTGAAAAGGTCTAATATATGACTAGAGAGATAATGGGACAGCAGCAATGTTTCAGAAGATACCAGCTAATTTCCCCAAACTCACAGAGAACGTCAAGCTGTGAAATCAGAAAGCTCTACAAACCCCAAACAAAATAAATGTAAAGAAAAAACACACTTTGCACCAAGATCATTGCTTTTGAAAACCACTATCCACCAAAAAGAGTAGGTCTCCTTTGAGAAATGTTAGTTCCATAACTGGGGCTAGGAAAATACAAGATGAGTCAGAACATCTTGTGCTAGAACATAAGAAAATACTTTAAAAAAACATGTCAGAGAAATGTCACAAAGTGTCAGGCACCACTTGAAGAGACTGCCTTTGGCCTAAATCAAAAAAATTCATGCATAAAATTGATGGTGACAGAATATAAAGTCTACAGAATAAAATAAAAATATATGAAATACTGAAATAAATACACAAAGGAGAATATGAAGCATTTCTTCTAGAATTCCAACTATTGACTACAGATGAATGAGAACTAGAAAAGAGAATGAGGCTATCAATTTCAAGTGATCTATCCAACCGCAGAGTATTGTTCTGTGAGAATCTCCAACCTGTGACTTCGCAAGCCACTTCTGACACATTTAGTCAATCACTGTACCTTCTTCACACACTGCACATGTCATTTTTCACATTTCAGTTGCATTTCTACCTTTCTTGAAATAATAAAGCATAACATACCAAAAATGGTGTGTATTTTTTTCCATCTTCAATATTAAAATGGCTACACAAAAATTTACCAATTTTGGAGTATTTTTTTAAATGCACACTGAGCGGACTTCCAGCCAAGATGGAGACATAGGTAGATATGCTGCATCTCCTTCCGCAACTAAGAAGGACTACAACTACCTCAAAACTGGAGACAACCTTAAGTTCCAGAAAACTGAGCTGCATATGGAAGTCCAACAAATAAACATATAAAGAAGAAATACTCATTCAGACAGGTAGGAGGGATGGAATGGGGGCAGAGACAACATGGTATGGCAGCGGTGGCAGCAACAGCTCTGACCAGAGGACAGAAAGCATGGTCACATTTGAACAAGTGGGGATGGTTCCTGGGGAGGACTCCCAGCGCCAGACTAGACTGCGCAGCTCATGGCTCTTGCGAGGGGACGGGGAGGCAGGGGATGATAAAGCCACATTGCTTCTGACTGTGAAAACAGGGGCTGGGGCAGAGGAAGAAACCGTCTCTCAGCAGAGTCCCTTTGTTTAGAGTGTCTACAGGGTCCTAGAACATCTGCAGACCCACCCACTCTGGGAACCACGGCCAGGGCAACAGCTAGAAAGACACCAGTCCCATATGGGATGTGGGAGAAGCACCTGGAAAAGGGGCAAATGCTGAGCAAGTGGTATTGTTCCCTCTAGATAACCCCCTCCCCATTCAGTGCCATGATGTGGTGAAACAGGATGCCCTATACTGACAAATACCTAAGGCTCTGTGCCTTATAATGAACAGGTGCAGCAGCTCTACCTAAGATACAGGCAAACAACAGGAGCCTGTCAAGTTGAGGAGACAGAGAGGTATGGCCCAAAAGAGGGAATGGATCAAGGTTCCAGTGGGAGAACTATGCAACAAGGAGCTAGCCAACTTAACAGATGCACAGCTCAAAACACTGATGGTAAAGATGCTCACAGACTTGACAGACATGCTTAGGTATAGCAAATGCACAAGGGAAGAAGTGAAGGCTATGCTAAGTGAAACGAAGGAAAATCCACATGGAACCAATGGTGAAAGGAAGGAAAACAGGGTTCAAATCAATTATTTGGAACATACGGAGAAATACAGTCAACCAATAAAGAATAAAGAAACAAGAATTGAAAAAACAAGGAAAGCCCTGGCTGGTGTGGCTCAGTGGATTGAGTGCCAGCCTGAAAACCAAAGGATAACTGGTTTGATTCCCAATCAGGGCACATGCCTGGGTTGTGGGCCAAGTCCCCAGTTCAGGGCATGTGCAAAGCAACCACTCATTCATGTTTCTCTTCCTCTCTTCCTCCCTCCCTTCCCCCTCTCTATAAAAATAAATACATTTTAAACATAAATAAATGAATAAATAAATAATGAGGAGAGGCTTAGGAACCTCTGGGATGACTTTAAATGTGCCACTATCTGAATCACAGGGGTGCTAGAAGAAGAAAAGGAAGAGTAAGAAATTGAAAATTTATGCAAAAAAAACAATGAAAGAAAACTTCCCTAATTTGGCAAAGAAAATAGATATACAAGTCCAGATAGCACAAACAGTCCCAAATCAGACCACAGCAAGACACATAATTAAAATGACAATGGTTAAAGATAAAGAGAGAATCTTAAAAGCAACAAGTGAAAAGCAGAATTACCTGTACAGGCGTTCCCATAAGACTATAAACTGATTTCTCAAAAGAAACTTTGCAGGCAAAAAGGGACTAGCAAGAAGTATTCAAAGTGATGAAAAGCAGACCTACAACCAAAATACTCCATCCAGCAAAGCTATCATTTACAATGAAAGGACAGATAAAGTGCTTCCCAGACAAGATAAAGCTGAAAGAGTTCATCACCAATCCTTTATTATATGAAATGATAAGGGGACTTACTTAAGAAAAAGAACATCAAGCCCTGGCTGGTGGCACAGTGGATAAGGCACCAGCCTGCAAACCCGAAAGTCACTGGTTCGATTCCCCAGTCAGGGCACAAAACCAGGTTGCAAGCCAGGTCTCCAGCCAGGTCCGTAGCTGGAGGCAGGTGAAAGGTAACCATACATTGGTGTTTCTCCCTTTCTGCCTCTCTCCCTTCCTGCCTCTCTAAAAATAAACAAAATCTTAAAACAAAAAAAAAAAATCAAAACTATGAACATTAAAATGACAACAAACTCACAACTATCAGCAACAGAATCTAAAAAATAAAAACAGAAACAAACTAAGCAACCAACCAGAACAGGAACAGAATTATAGGTACAGGGATCATTTGGAGGGTTACTAGCTAGGAGGGGGAAGGAGGAGAAATCATGCAGGGATTAAGAAGCAAAATTGGTAGATACAAAATAGACAGGGGAAAGTTAAGAATAATATAGGAAAAAGTGAAGCCAAAGAACTTATACATGCAACCCATAGACATGAACTAAGGGGGATGGAATTGGTGGAGGGAAGGAGAGAACTCAGGGCAGGGAAGCAAAGTGAAAGAAAATTAGGACAACTGTAACAGCATAATCAATAAAATATACTTAAAATAAATAAATAACTGTAAACTGCTATGATGGCTGTCATAATACAATCTAACAAAATTGTTTTGAATGAAGTTAAAGACAACAAAGTGTTACTAGAACCATCTTACAGAAAAAAACTTTTTGGTCAACCTAATACTAAACAAACCTGATCAGAGAAAATTCATAGCTCTGGAATTTTGCCGGGAAAAGGTGTAGTATGCTGCCTTTTCTTTATGGTATGCTTTGAGTCTCAAATAACTCTTCTCATTCCATTATTAATCATACAAATATTATTTCTCAATATGTTTACTATACATGCTTTACACGTATATAATATTCAATCATCACATCACATCAACATTATTAACAAACCCACTTTACAAATAAAAGACACTGAGATTTAAGTAATTTTCCCAAACATCAGGAGGGTGTTGGAGGTATGTGGTTATTTAAAGTTTGCATTCTTGAACACTATATAATGCTGCCTTCCCTTTCATCACAGCAAATTATATGGTCATGATGAATTACAAGAATTCATAGATTCCAATACCCCTGTTATTTCTTGGCTAACCCCATTCATGTTGTACTAAACAGAGACCAAATACAAAAAGGAGAGACAATTTCTGTAGCTATAAAGTAAGTTCTATAAATATGAAATTATTAATAATATATTGGATGGATTTCATACCAAAGAAACTTCAGACTACAAAGTGGCTAAGTCGATAATCAAAAGAGAAAACGCATAACAAACAAAGCCCAGAAGTTCACAACAATAACAACAAAAGACTGCAAAAAAATGTTATTTACTTACCTGAAGTTCTTCCTAATTGAAAGGGTTATTTACTATAGAATTTGCACATATGAAGAAAAATACATTGCTTTGTAAAAAAAAAAAAAGTCTTCCACATATCCCCTGAAAAAGGCCTGATGGGGGAGGGGGAGAAAGAGGCAAAGAAGAGGAAGAATTTAGTCCTGGATGAGCCAAGGACATGTACAACATGTGGGATTGACTGTGGGAGGGGGGATAGGGAGGGTGGGGCAGGGGAAGAGCAATGGGGGGGAAATGGGATAAACATAGTACAACAACAATAAAATAAAATTAAAGTTAAGAAAAAAAGGCCTGACAATTTGTAAAACAATGATTTGAACACTAAAACTAAATGAATTTCTAAAAATTACAGGAAAAGTAAAACTATATTATGAAGCTTGTTTAATTTTACTTCTTGTCCCAACCCTGAAATGAGATGTGATACCACCCAATACAATGGGGAAATGACAGTCTCTTCAAAAAATAGTGTTAGGAAAACTGCACAATGACATGCAAAAAATAAAGCTAGACCACTATTTATACTATACACAAAAATTAACTCAAACTGGACTAAAGACTTAAACATAAGACCTGAAACCATAAAACTGCTAGAAGAAAACATAGGCAGTATACTCCTTGATGTTAGCAGTAATTTTTTGGACTTGACACAAAAAGCAAAGGCAACAAAAGCAAAAACAAATAAATGGGAAACATTAAATTAAAAAGCTTCTCCACAGCAAAAGAAGCCATCAACAAAATAAAAAGGAAATTCACTGAGTGGGAGAAATTATTTGCAAATCATATATCTGGTAAGGGATTAATACCCAAAATATATAAAGAACTCATACAACTCAATAGGAAAAAAGCAATCCTATGAAAAAACTTGCAGAAAATATGAACAGACACTTTTTCAAAGATGTACAGATGGCCAATGGGGAAATGAAAAGGTGGTCAACATGACTAATCATAAAACTGCAAATCAAAACCATAATGAGCTATCACCACACACGTTAGAACAACTAAAGATAAGAAATACTAAGTGTTGGGGTATAGAGAAAAGGAAACCCTTGTGTACTGTTGGTGGCAATGTGTGTATATATATATATACATATATATATATATACACACACATATTGCTGAATTCAGTTTGCTAATATTTTATTTAGAATTTTTGAATCTAAGTATGTCATTTATCTACCAAAAGTATACAAAAGCTCAGTATGCACATCTTATGATTAGGTAATTCCACTCAGAAATATGCATATTCATATATGTAGCAAAAGACATTTACAAGAATGTTCAGATCTGAGATGAGATGATGGTGAAGTAGATGAAAGTTACACTCTCTGCCCAGGACCAAACTGGAATTATAACCAAATAGCCAACTAGGAGTAGCTTAACAGAAGTCTTATAACCAAGGATATACAGAAGAAGCTACAGCGAGGATGGTAGGAAGAGCAGAGATATGAGAAGGGCTGCACCCATGGGTGGCAGCTGAGAATTCAGCTGCAAAGGACCCCCTGAGAAACATGAGGTCTCACCCCCACACCAAACTCCCCAGCCATAAAAAGGAGCCTGCAAAACATCTGGCTCTGAAAATCAGTGGGGATTCTGTCTGCCATGTAGAAATAGAGGTCCATAGGAACCCAGGCGCTCTCTTAAAAAACAACAACATTGCCCTGGCTGGTTTGGCTCAGTGGATTGAGTGCTGGCCTGCGAACGAAGAGGCTGTTGGTTTGATTATCTGTCAGAGCACGTGCCTGAGTTTCGGGCCAGGGCCGCAGCTGGGGGTGTGTGAGTGGCAACCAACTGATATTTTTCTCCCTCTCTTTCTCCCTCCCTTCCCCTCTGAAAATAAAAAAAATCTTAATTAAAAAAACGAAATCTCATTTGTGGTCACTCACCCTGGGCTTCAGCAGAGGGAGAGCAGAGTCATCTGAGGTAAGACTGGGTTGTGTAGCTCCAGGGAAAGAGCTGAAAGGACACCAGCCAGTGTCCCTGTGCTGGGTCTCTCTCCCACACCACAGCCACCATCTCTCCTAGGCTGAGCAACCCACTCCATATAGCATCAGCCGAGAATGCACTGGCCCCACCCCCTAACTCCCTGTTACCCACCTTATTGAGTTCACATCCTGCAAGGAGTCAGCTGTCTAAGCCGTTGGTGCAGACTTTCTTGGAGGGGCTCCTGAAGATGAACTCATGGATTGCCAGAGACTCAGCTATGGGCTCAAGCGGGGTCCATTCCCCTGCCCCCTCATCTGACCAGCACCTCCCTCCCACAAATCTCTACTTAGCCCCACCCTCCCAATTACTGGTGGCCCTGCCATGCCAAGCTGCAAAGGAGTCAGCTGAATGTGGCCAGTTTGGGTCTCAGTGCAGCCTCTCTTGGAAGGCTGTCAAGGAGGGAAAGACTGAGTTGTGTAAGAGCCATTTTTCCCCTCACATGCCTTATTGGTGCTACCATTCCTATGCAGAGCCCCCACTTCACATGGCCAAATCTTGGTCTGTTTGGACCTGATGAACTCGGCTGGGATCTCCCTGAAAACTTGGAGACCTATCCCCACCACAAAGGTCCACAGGCACCGGAGTATGGTGACTGCCTTGGTGTACCCTGAAATGTGCCAACTGGCCTCAGATCAGCAATGGTGCTGAGTTTGAATCTGTATTAATCTAGTGATCACCATTCACACCTACCTGGTGGCTGAGAACCTACCTCACGTGCACACAACCACAGGCTCGTTCATACAAGCAAAGCCATATTTTGGAGTGCCTGGAGCATTTTGCTGACCTGCCTCAGTGCTAGTGGAAGCTGGCTTTGGTGTGAAGCCTGGCCCTCCTGGGCACAGCAAGGCCCAGAAGAGCAGCTGCAACCTTTGGCTTGCTTTGCAGTTACAACAGATGGCACAGGCAGGGTCTGATCTGACAGGGCCAAAGTTCCTCCTAAGAGGCCCCAGAAATAACAGACCCAGTGGTGGGATTAAGACCACATCAGAGAAGGACCCAATTAGCTTCATGTTTGGCACACCCAAAAAGAGATCTCAGCAGACACCAGACCCTGCTGGGGCAAATCTGACTTTGTGGAGTGAGCCCTCACACAGCAGCCTGTACATGGTGGTCACGGGCAACCCTCAGAGCCAGCCATCCCAATGGCCTACCCCACTCACAGGTCAACAAAAACCAAGAATCAACTACAACAGAAGAGCTCACATAACCCACACAATGGACATTCCTGGAACCTTTAGCTCAGCTGCGAATGGGAAACTGCACCATTAAGACCCATCAGATACCTACTACATAAGGCCACCATATGAAGATTGGGAGGCACAGCAGATCCACTAATATACAGAAACAATTACAGAGAAGCAGCCGAAAGAGGAGACAAACATACCCCAAATGAAAAGAAAAGAAATCCCCCCAAAATTACTAAACAAAATGAAGGTAAGCAATCTGCCAGATACAGAGTTCAAAACAATGGTTATAAGGATGCTCAAGTGACTTGGGGGAAAAATAAATGAACTCAGTAAGAACTTAAAGAGATAGGAAACAAAAAAGAACATAGAAACCATAAAAATGACGAGTCAAAAATTTAAAATACAATATGTGTATTCCAGAAGGAATAAAAAGCAGGTCAGATGAAGCAGAGGATTAAATCAGTAATTTGGAAGACAAGTAGTGGAAAATAGCTGATTAGAACAACAAAAAGAAAAAATTTTAAATGAGGATAGTGTAAGGAGCCTCTGAAACAACATCAGGCATAACAACATGTGCATCACAAGAGTACCAGAAAGAGAGAGGGAAAGCAGGGCAGGAGGTTGAAAAACTTTTTAAGAAATAAGCTCCTTAAGGGTTAAAATGAAGCAAAGAAGTCCAGGATGTACAGAGAGTCCCAAATAAGCTAACCTAAAGAGGCCCACACCAAGATATATCATAATTAAAATAGCAAAGTTAAAGACAGAGAGAATCTTAAAAGCAATGAGAGGAACACAGTTACCTACAAAGTAGCTCCCATAAAACTGTCAGCTGATTTCTCAACAGAAACATTTCAGGCCAGAGGAATTGACACAAAAAAATCAAAGTGATTAAAAGTAAGACCCTACAAACAGGACTACTCTACCTAGCAAGGATAACATTTAAAACTGAAGGAGAAATAGTTTTCTGGAACAACAACAACAACAAAGAAAAAAAGAAAAACAAACTAAAGTAAATTCATTACTCCAGTATTGGTATTACAAGAAATTTTCAATAAAGAAATTTAAGTAGAAGAAAAAGAAACAGTTATAAGAAACAATGGCAATAAATACATACTATCAATAACAACTTTAAATGTAAATGAGTTTTATGTGCCAATAAAAGAAAAGCATAGGGTAGCTGAACAGATAAGAAAATAAAACCTATATATATACTATCTATAAGAAACCCACTTCAGATGAAAGATACAGACACTGACAATAAAGGGATGGTAAAGGTCATTCATACAAATGGGTATTTTTTAAAAAGCTGGGACAGCAATACTTATATCTGAAGAACATATTTGAAAACAAAGGCTATAATTGACACAAAGGATATTATATTACAATAAATGGATCAATCCAACAAAAGATATAACCCTTGTAAACATTTATGTACCCAAAAGAGGAACACCTAAATACAAAAAGTAAACCTTGATGACATATAGAGATACAGTAATACAATCACAGAGGGGAATTTAACACCCTATTGATGTCAATGGATAGATATTCCAGACAGAATATCAATAAGGAAACAGCAGCCTTAAAAGGTGCAATAGATTAGATGGATTCAATAAATATTCAGAACATTTCACCCCGAAACAGCAGAATATACATTCTTTTCAAGCTTACATGGAACATATTCTAGGATAGACTACAGGTTAGGCCACAAAACAAGTCTCAATAAATTTAAGATTGAAATCATTGCAAGCATCTTCTCTGACCACAGTGGTATCAAACTAGAAATCATTTACAAGAAAAAACTGAAAACCAAAAATCATATGAAGGCTAAATAACATGTCACTAAATGATGAATGAGTAAACAAGAACAAGAAATCAAAAGATTTCAGATAGCCCTGGCTGGTAACACAATGGATAGGGTGCCAGTCTGTGAACCCAAAGGTTGCTGGTTCAATTCCCAGCCAGGGCACACGTAATCAGGTCTCCAGCCAGGTCTCCAGCCAGGTCCTTTGCTGGAGGCAGGTGAAAGGCAACCATACATTGATGTTTCTCTCCCTCTTGGCCTCCCTCTCTTCCCTCCTCTCTGGAAATAATAAATAAAATCTTAAAAAAAGAAAATAATAATAAAACCAAGATAAACAAAATACAGTTTTAAAAAAAAAAACACAATACAAAAAATCAATAAAAACAAAGAGCTGGATCTTTGAGAAGATAAACAAGATGGAAAAACTTTTTAACAAACTCAACAAGAAAAAAAGAGAGGACCTAAATAAATAAATCAGATATGAAAGAGAAGAAACAGCTGACACCACAGAAATACACAGGATTATAAGAAAATATTATGAACAACTACATGCCAACAAATCGCAAAATCTGGGAGAAATGGATTAATTCTTAAAAACATACAATCTTTTAAAACTGAGTAAAAAGAAACAGAAAATCTGAACAGACTAATTACTACTAACAAAATCGAAGCAATAATCAAAACACTTCCAACAAACAAAAGTCCTAGAAGACCCAATGGCTTCACAGTTGAATTGTACTAAACATTCAAAGAATTAATACCCATCATTCTCAAACTATTCCAAAAAATTCAAGATGAGGGCTGACTTCAAAGCTCATTTTACGAGGCCAGCATTATCCTAATTCCAAAACCAGATAAAGAAACTAGAAAGAAAGAAAATTATAGGCCAATATTCCTAATGAATATCGGTGTAAAAATCTTCAAAATATTACCAAACTGAATTTAATAGATCATAAACCATGATCAAAGAGTTTTAACACTGAGATGCAAGGTTGGTACTATGTCTTCAAATTAGTTAATGTGAGACACCACATGAACAAAATGAAGGTAAAACCCATATGATCTTATCAACAGATGCAGAATAAGCATTTTATAAGATCCAGCATCCATTTATGATTAAAAGAAAAAAAAAGAAAGAAACTTTCAGGGCAAAGAGGAAACAAAGCTCAACATACTAAGCACAGGAAAAACCCACAGATAACATCATGCTCAATGAGAAAAAACTAAAAATGTTTCCCTTAAGATCAGGAACATAATAAGGATGTCCACTTCCACCACTCTTATTCGACATAGTACTTGAAGTCCTAGCCACAGCAATCAAACAAGAATAATAAAAGGTATCCAAATTGGAAAGGAAGAAAGTAAATCTGTCATTATTTGTAGGTGACACATTATATAGAGATAACCGTAAAGAATCCCTAAAAATTACTAAAACTGACAAACTCAGTAAAGTAGCAAGATTCAAAATAATTATTCAGAAATTGGTTGCATGTTTATATACCAACAATCAAGTAGCAGACAGGGAAACTAAGAAAACAATCCTATTTACAATTGCATCAACAACAATAATATAGTAGGGATAAATTTAATCAAGGATGTAAAAGACCTGTACTCAAAAAATTGTAAGACACTGAAGAAAGACACTAAAGATACAAATAAATGGAAGCATATTCTGCCCTTACGGGTAGGAAAAATTAACATCATTAAAACATCTATACTACCCAAAGTAATATACAAATTCAACACAATTTCTATCAAAATACCAATGGCATATTTAACAGAACTAAAACAAATTGAAAAAAATTTTTGGAACCACAAAACACCCCAAAGAGAAATCTTGAAAAAGAGTAACAAAGAGTACCATGCTACCTAATATTTAACTATATTACAAGGCTTTAGTAATCAAACTGCATGGTACTGGCATAAAAACAGATCCATGGAATAGAGAGCCCAGAAAAAACCCATGTGCACATGGCCAATTAATATTAAATAAGTGAGGCAGCAACATGCAATGAAGTAAAGATGGTCCATTCAATAAACAGTGTTAGAAAAATTGGACAGGTACATGCAAAAAAATTAAACTAGACCACCTTCTTACACCATAAACTCAAAATGGATTAAAGGCCTAAATGTTAAGACTGGAAACCATAAAACTCCCAGAAGAAAACATAGGAATTCAAACTCTGACATTTCTCTAAGCAATACATTTTCTGTTATGTGTGTGTGTGTGTGTGTGTGTGTGTGTGTGTGTGTGTGTATTCTCAAGCTAGGGAAACAAGAAAAATAAACAAATGGAACTACATCCAACTAAAAAGATTTAGAGCAGCAACGGAAACCACCAACAAAATGAAAATACAACCTACTATATGGAAAAAAAATTCATCCATAGTACATCTCAGAAGAGGTTAATATCCAAAATTTATAAAGAACTCAGCCCTGGCTGGTAGCACAGTGGATAAGGCGCCAGCCTGCAAACCCAAAGGTCGCTGGTTCAATTCCCAGCCAGGGCACATAACCAGGTTGCAAGCCAGGGCTCCAGCCAGGTCTGTAGCTGGAGGCAGGTGAAAGGCAACCATACGTTGATGTTTCTCTCCCTCTCTGCCTCTCTCCCTTCCTCTCTCTCTGGAAATAATAAATACATTTAAAAAAAAAAAACAAAAAAAACAAAAAAAAAAACCCAAAGAAACTTAAAAAAAAAAAAAAAAAAAGAAAAGAACTCATACAATTCAACACCAAAAAAACCCCAAACAATCCAACTTAAAAATGGGCAGAGATTGCATGCTGTTCACCGAGGGTGTTGCCTTACAGAGCTTGGTGGGATGGCTTTGCGAAAGGATCAACATGCCTTTGGCTAGAGATTTACTACATCCGGCCTTGGAAGAGGAAAAGAAAAAACATAAAAAGTGGCTAGTTCAAAGTCCAAATTCTTATTTTATGGATGTAAAATGTCCAGGTTGCTACAAGATCACCACAGTTTTCAGCCATGCTCAGACAGTGGATCTCTGTGTAGGTTGTTCAACAGTGTTGTGCCAGCCCACAGGAGGAAAGGCTAGACTCACAGAAGGGTGTTCATTTAGAAGAAAGCAACACTAATGATCTACACAGCTTCCTGAATTTGTGTTATGTCACAGAAAGCCTTATTAGTTCAGTAATTCTAGTTAATCTACCAAGATAATGTAATTACATTTAATTTTGTAAGTATACAACAATGATCTCCTATTTTGATTATAAATAAAGTTTATTTATAATCTGATTTATCAATAAAGTTTTGATTATAGGAAAAAAAAATGGGCAGAAAACCTAAGTAGATATTTTTTCTGAGAGGACAAATGGTCAACAGATATATGAAAAGCTGCTCAACATCACTAATCAGAGAAATGCAAATTGAAACCACAATAAGATATCACCTCACACCTGTCAGAATGGCTATCATCAATTAGTGAACAAACATGTTGGTAAGGATGTGGACACAAGGGAACCTTCATGCATGGTTAGCAGGAATGGAGATTGCTGCAGCCAGAATTTAATACAGTATGAAGGATTCTCTTTTTTTTTTTTTTAAGATTTTTATTTATTACTTTTAGAGAGCAGGGAAGGAAGAGAGGGAGAGAGACATCAAAGTATGGTTGTTTTTTTCACCTGCCTCCAGCTAAGGACCTGGCTTGCAACCTGGTTATATGCCCTGACTAGGGAATCAAACCAGTGACCTTTGGGTTCACAGGCCAGTGCCTTATCCACTGTGCCACCAGCAAGGGGATTCTTAAAAAATTAAAAATGGAACTGCCTTGCAACAGTGTTTCCACTTCTGGGTGTACTGTGTATCGAAAAAGAAAAAAAAAAAAAAACCAAAACACTAATTCAAAGGAATATACATACACCTATGTTCATTGCAGTATTTTTTATAATAGCCAACATAAGAAAGCAATCCAGAACCTAGTATAAAGGAACCATGGACATGGACAACAGGTGGGATTGACTTTGGGGAGAATGGGTGGGTAGGGAGGGGGACAGAGGGGAGCAAAAAGGGGATGGATGTAATACAACAACAATAAAGTTTAAAAAGAAAAAAAAAAAAAAAAAGCAACCCAAGTATTAATCAATATAAAAAAGAATGGGAAAAAAAAAAGAATGAAAAGTCAAAATTCTCTGAAAGTCCAGTAAAAACACTCCCAACTTAAGCAAACTGCATCATTCCCACTGCACCACTTTGTTCTAATTTTAGCTGGTGGCATGAACACAGAGAACAAAAAAGAGTGGAATTACTAGAGGAGACAGACAGCAGCGAATGTTGCTGTAGAAGTCAAGTAATATAGAGCCTGCAAACTGACCACTGAATTTAGCATTATGACTTTTACAAGAGCAAACTGAAAGCTAACTACAACTGATTCAAAAACAGGAACAGAGTTACTCCACTCTCTTGAGGAGTTCTGCAATAGATGGGAATTGAGAAACAAGCAGTAGCTGGGGGAGGGGGCATCAAAAGTGGCTTTCACCCTGGCTGGTGGCACAGTGGATAAGGCGCCAGCCTGCAAACCCAAAGGTCGCTGGTTCAATTCCCAGCCAGGGCACATAACCAGGATGCAAGCCAGGTCTCCAGCCAGGTCCATAGCTGGAGGCAGGTGAAAAGCAACCATACATTGAGGTCTCTCTCCCTCTCTGCCTCTCCCTCTTCCCCTTTCTCTGAAAATAATTCTAAAAATTTTAAGTGGCTTTCTTTAAGAAAAGAGAAAAAGCATGTCTGTGAGTTGACAGAACTGAAGGAAAATATTACTGACTAACGAGGGAAAAAATGTTTAAGTCACTATTAATGTAACCAGTCCCCTATGCATGGACCAAGAAGGTGTTTTCAATTTTTTTACTCTTAGATCTATGTGTCTGTGTGCAACTATTTCAATGATAAATTCCTACAAGTGGACCACCTAGGCATAAAGGTTTACACCTTTTTTTTTTTTTTTAATCCTGAGGACATTTATTTTTCATTGCTTTAAGAGAGACAAACATCAATGTGAGAGAAACACCGGCTTGCTCCCACACCTGCCTGGACAGGGGTGAATCATACATGCCCAGACCAGGGACTGAACCTGCAACCCATGCATGTGCCCCAACCAGGAATCAAACCCGCAACCTTTCAGATCCAGGATGATGTTCCAACTAACTAAACCACGCTAGCCAGGGCAAGGTTTGCACATTTACAAAGTAGTACATATTGTCAAGCTGTCCCCAAACTGCATCCATCTACACTTCAACCGACAATTTATGAAAATGCCTGTTCTATATTCATCAGCACTGGGCATTACCATTCCACTTACTTTGCACAAAGCTAATATAAAAAATTCTTACTGTTGCTTGAATTTAATTTTTTCTAAAATAAAACAATTATTTCTTTAAAAGTTAAATGTAAATGTATCATATGACCCAGAAATTCTATTCCAAGGTATCAACCCAAAAGAAATGAAAATATATGTCCACACAGCCTTACATACCAATGGTCAGAGCAGCATTATTTATAATAGCCTAAAAGAGGAAACCCAAATGCCCACTAACTGATGAATGATCCACACTATGGAATATAATGCAACCATTACAAATAATGAAGTGCTGATACATGCTACGACATGGATGAACCTCAAAAAATATATGAAGTAAAACAAGCCAGACTGCTAATGAATCTGGGGTTTCTCTTTGAAGTGGTGAAAAGATCAGCCTGAAAGGTAGGTTGCATGTGGAAGGAGCATGTGGAAGGTAACCAATCAATGTTTCTCACATCAGCATTGCTTTCCTTCCCCTCCCCTCAGGTGAGTATAAAAACAAAAATTTTTAATTAAAAACATTCTAAAATTGATTGTGGTGATGATTGCACAATTCTATGAATATCTAAAAACCAGTATATTTCACACTTTAGGTGAGTTGTACAGTATGTGGATTATATCTCAACAAAGCTGTAAGTTTTTTGAAGGAACGCAGTCACAAACAGGTTATAAAATAGCAAATAAAGGGTGATCCCATTTTGGGAAGATATATAACTTTTGAATATATTAATGTGTATGTATAGAAAAACCTACCCTTCGGAAGGGTAGAGACTAAACTGTAACACCAGTTTGCTCTGAGTAGTAGTATTATAAGGACATGAATATTTTTCCATCAGCAAAAAAAAGGAATCTGCGATTCCTTTGCTGATGGGCTTTCTTCTTCTTAAGATTGGTAGTTACCTGAAGTCTTTACAAGGAACATATATTCCTGGTTTAATCTGTTTAAATTTGAAAATGATGGATTTTATAACACCTTCAAAATTATTAAATTAAGCCTTCTTTCCTCATGAAATAAATTACTAGCCTGATAAATCAAGTCATTCTTTTATGCATTCTGGCCCTTTTAAAAAATTAGGTAGTACAAACAACTATATGACAAAAAATATGACAACCTGGATGAAATTGCAACATTTCTGGAAAGGTATAATCTACCAAAACTGAACCCAGAAGAAGCAGAAAGCCTGAATAGGCCAATAACAACTAGTGAAATTCAAGAAGTAATCCAAAATCTCCCAAAGCACAAAAGCCCTGGTCCAGATGGATGCACAGGTGAATTTTACCAAACATTTAAAGAAGAACTAACTCCTATCCTCCTCAAACTATACCAAAAAATTCAGGAAGAGGGAAGACTCCCAAACTCTTTCTATGAGGCCAATATTATCCTAATCCCAAAACCAGGACAAGATCCAGCTAAGAAAGAAAGCTACAGGCCAATATCTCTGATGAACATAGATGCTAAACTTCTCAACAAAATATTGGCCAGTTGCCGCCCTGGCTGGTAGCACAGGGGATAAGGCGCCGGCCTGTGAACCCAAAGGTCACAGGTTCGATTCCCAGCCAGGGCAACATAAATAGGTTGTAAGCCAGGTCTCCAGCCAGGTCTGTGGCTGGAGGCAGGTGAAAAGCAACCTTACATTAATGTCTCTCTCCCTCTCTGCCTCTCCCTCTTCCCCTCTTTCTAAAAATAATAAAATAAAATCTTAAAAAAAAAAAAAAAATATTGGCCAATCGGATTCAGCAGTATATTACAAAGATCATACACCATGATCAAGTGGGCTTCATCCCAGGGATGCAAGGATGGTACAACATTCGTAAATCAATACATGTAATACACCATATCAACAAATTGAAAGATAAAAACCATATGATCATATCAATAGATGCTGAAAAAGCATTTGATAAAGTACAGCAACCATTTATGATGAAAACCCTCAGCAAAATGGGAATAGAGGGAGCATACCTCAACATCATAAAGGCCATCTGTGAGAAACCTGAAGCCAACATCATACTTAATGGACAAAAACTGAAAGCTTTCCCCCTAAGATCAGGAACAAGACAAGGCTGTCCACTTTCTCCACTTCTATTCAACATTGTCTTGGAAGTTCTATAGCCATCAGAAAAGAAAAAGGAATCAAAGGTATCCAAATAGGAAAGGAGGAAGTCAAACTGTCATTATTTGTAGATGATATGATAGTGTACATACAAAACCCGATGGGCTCCACCAAAAATTTACTCAACCTAATAAGCAAATTTAGCAAAATAGCTGGGTATAAAGTCAATATCCAGAAATGAAAAGCATTTTTTTTTTTTTTAAGATTTTATTTCATTATTTTTAGAAGGAGGGGAAGGGAGAGAGGCAGAGAGGGAGAGAGACATCAATGTATGGTTGCGTTTCACCTGCCTCCAGCCACAGACCTGACTGGAGACCTGGTTTGCAACCTTGTTATGTGCCCTGGCTGGGGAATCGAACCTGCGACCTTTGGGTTCGCAGGCCGGCGCCTTAACCACTGTGCTACCAGCCAGGGCCTCAAAAGCATTTTTGTATACCAATAATGAAACAACAGAAATAGAAGTGAAAAAAACAAATCCCATTTACCATAGCAACAAGAAAATAAAGTACCTAGGAATAAACTTAACTAAGGAGGTAAAAGACCTGTACTCAGAAAACTACAGAACAATGAAGAAAGAAATCAAGGAAGACACAAATAAATGGAAGCATATACCTTGTCCGTGGATGGGAAGAATTAACATCATTAAAATGTCCATACTACCCAAAGCAATCTACAGATTCAATGCAATCCCAATTAAAATACCAATGACAGACTTCACAGAAATAGAAAAAATACTTCAAAAATTTATATGGAGCCAAAAATGCCCACGAATAGCCACCACAATCTTGAGAAAGAAGAACAAGGTAGGAGGAATCAC